>JAODVP010070801.1:0-13940 GCA_025400035.1 Tetradonia laticeps
CCATAATAAACAAACATCGTAACCACTGAAAATCAATAAACGAAGTGTTGCTAGACAACGACAACCTTGCAGAGTTTTTCTGCAATTGCGATTACTGCTCGATTAATCAATTAATAAAGTGTTTTGATTAATCGATTGCTCACTCACACGATTAATGGATTAAGCGAATGATAATAATCGATTTTATCATTACACTATTAGTCGGTTTCTTTTTGTTCATTAAATAATTTTTCATATACAGGGTGATTTGAAGTTCGATGCAAAGCTTCAAAAACCCGTAAATGCTCCATAAAAAATCCCTGAAACTGAACTAAAATGATTTTGGCCCAAATGGTTCCAAATAGTCTAGGCTACCTTCCCCTTGAATCTTTGCATCGAACTTCAAATCACCCGGTATATCATATAAATTTCATATCAATCGATTAATCAATTAGTGATCAGCAATTAGTGTCACGATTGTGATCTAGCGATCAATGGGTTATTTGATAACGCTATTAATAAAATCGTTTCCTTGCTATTTTAATTCTTACCTTCCATCCAAATGTATCAAATCCGAAAAAACATTTAAAAGTACAGTCTCAACTTATGTTATATTCATACAAATTAATTTAAGTAATAACAGTAATAATCACAGAGTGCAAACATTTCATTGCCTTGCTGATGGTAGTTACGCAGACTTTTGGTTTCACTTATTATTGTCTTCATCCAATATAATCCTTAGACAGAATATCTCTGCGCAATTCCTTCTCATCATTTTTATGCTGCTCATTAATAGTCTTTTCTTTTTCCTTTGTCGTATGTGGTGATAACACTATCTCCTCTTTATTAACCTGCTCAATTTTCTTCAATCCCAAATTTTGAACGATTTCCTTGTCAACTCCACCATTTCTATTTATATTTTTAATCAGATATTCCGTAAAATTCTTCTTTGGTTTATCGACATCAAAATTTTCTTTCCTTTCTTTCACTTGAGAGTCAGCATCTTTGTTTTTCGAAACATTTTGAAGATGATTCGAATGGAGAATATCAACAACATCTTTTATATTATTAAAATTATCGTCCTTTGGATCGTTCCCATTATCTAATTCTTTTTGTTCGTTCGCATTGTTGTAATTGGTTTGAACTTTCTGTTGTTTACCAATGTTAGTTTTATTTTGCAGGCCTAATTGATAAGATAATGGAGCTCCGTTGATGTTACCATTAATATTGTTACCAACATTTTCTATTTTAATATTTTGGCCTTCATTTCTTGTGTCTTTGTTGTTATCATCAATTTTCCTATGATTATCATCGTCAATTTTGTGATTATTTTCAGGATCAATCTTCTTGTCGTCTGGCAACTAAAATCAATACGTATAATCCTATTAACAGACACCAAATTGTGACTTTTAAATTTTCTGAAATAATTGGAAAAATTTTTAATCGAAAAACAAGTTAATCGGAACTTTAAAAAAATGTTTCATGGAAAATTGGATAAATAAGAAAATAAGAAAATTTGTACTATCTATTTTTCGGAATTATTTCGAAATTCTACAAGTAAATAATTTAGAAAACTGTTTTCTATATCGGAAAAATCGGATCAATGAAAAAAAAACATCTGATTTTTCAGATCATCGTAATGTACATCGTAATGTGAAGTAAAGTGAGAAATTGTTTAATCAAAAAATAAGAAACAATTGTTAAATCAGTGAATCATAAAACCGATTATTTGAAAATCGATAAATCGAAAATCAATTTGGTAATCGTATAAACAAAAAATTTAGAATAATTTACTTATACGATTAATCGATGATACAATTAATAAGCGATTTGTTTCATTCAGCGATTGCTCGATCAAACGATTGACCGATTTTTAATTCAACGATTAAATAAAAGCTTCGGTTAAATCAAGAACTTTTTTTTGATTAAATGATTTGCTATAAAACGATTAGTTAAGTTTACAATTAATCTATAAACAAAAAAAAGTAAAGCCAATAAATCGAATAATCGATTATTGAAAAATTCTATTAGTCGGTTGTTTAGACAATTAGAAATCGCCTTCCGATAAATAAAAAAAAAAGTAAAATACATGAAATGCTTGATCGACGAGACAATTAGCAATCAATTTTCCATTCCTGTATTAATCGGTTCCTCCATCAACCGGTTAATCGATGTGTACATCAAACAATTTGTCGATTAATCAATTATTTAAAAAATCTATTAATCGAAAATCTAACAATAAAACATTAAACAAATTTTCGAAGATTATTATCGAAAATTCGTATTACTCGATTATAATTTTTAATTTTTTTTATTTAATATTTAATATTAAATTAATGTTTTATTGCTAGATTTTCGTTTAATAGATTTTTTAAATAATTGATTGACGAAGAAAAACGTTTAATAATTGATTAATCGTTGAATCTAACTATTAATCAATTTCTACGTGAAACGAGTAATCGATCAAACGAATTATCGATTTTTTTCTATTCATCGAAACTTCAACGTATTAATCGAAGATTCGATCGATTTTTCAATGTTTTGAAATACAAAAATGA
The DNA here is from genome assembly GCA_025400035.1 of Tetradonia laticeps. Classification (NCBI taxonomy): domain Eukaryota; kingdom Metazoa; phylum Arthropoda; class Insecta; order Coleoptera; family Staphylinidae; genus Tetradonia; species Tetradonia laticeps. The sequence goes on from JAODVP010070801.1 coordinate 2,538, forward strand.
TTAATCGATTAATTAATCAAATCGAAGAATTTTGAAATCGATTAATCGAATAAAAGCAAAATTGAGTAATTTCGACAATCGAAAAATTGATTAATGGTTTAATTGAAAAACAGATTAATCTAGATAAGTACAAATCGATTAATCGATGAATCAAAAAATCGACTACACAAAAAATCGAATAATTGAACAATCTACCGATGTTTTCTTTTAAAAAAATACAAGAAATAGAAAAATCGAGTAATCCAAAAGTTTAAATCGGCTAAGCGAATAATCAAAATATGTATTTAAAAAAATGAAAATTCATAAAACTAAAAAAAAACATTAATTGAAGAATTTACCGATTATTTGAAAGATTTGATTTTCGATTAACAGAAAAATCAATTATTTCAAAATTCTGAAGATATTATAAATTTAAAAAAATAGAAATATCGAAGTTAAATTAATTATTTAAAAAAATGAAATATCAACCAATTCTTAAATTTAGACAATTGAAAATTCGATTAAGTGAAAAATCAAAAACGATTGATCGAAAAGTAAATATTAAAATTACCTTATCAGCATTATTCACTATTGACTTCTGAATAGCAACAATAGCACTCTGCGCAATATGCTCTATATTCTTCATAGCCTGTCTTTTCTCATCAACATCATTCTGTGCCTTTAACTGCTTGATCTCCTCCAATATTTTCTCATTTTTCTCCACCAATTTCTTCTCTTCCTCAACCAGCTTTGCATGCGCTACTAAATTTTCCTTAACATTATCCCCTTTCGCCAATTCCTGATCCTCTTTCTTAATAGCCTCAATGTCAACTTCAAGAGCTTCTTTTTCTTCCTTCCCTCGATTAGTATCAGCCTTATTTTTATCACGTCCAACATCTTTTACTACCCCTACATTGTCCAAATCACGTCCAACTAAATTTTTCTCATTTATCTTTGTATTAACCTCAGTTATTTTCGATTTCAAGTCAGGTGCAGGTTCCTGTAATGTTTCCTCTACTTTTTTATTCATATTCATATCATCAACAACATCTTTCTTATCATTTATAGTATCATCCACAGCTTTTACAGACTCTTCAGGCGCTTCTGGTTCCACAGGTTCACGTCGGACTTCCTTAATTTCCTTGACAGCATCTGGGATTTTAATTTGCATCTCTTTTTCCACAACCGCCTTTTGTTTTTCATTTTTTGCGTTTAGAATATTCTCATTCATAGGAATTTCTTTCACTTCAATATTTATATCTATCCCCAAAGGATTGTCATTGAAAGTCTTACTATGCTTTAATTCTGATTGTGATTGGATGTGGTCAATGGCATATAAGTTCGCGTATGTTCCTAGAACCATGACAGCGATGCCAATAAAAAGCATTATTTGCGCCAAAATTCGCTCGTTTGTATTTTTGTCGGTGAGACATATGAAGCACGTCGCTGGGAATATCACACAGATCATAATGCCAATTGTAGATCCCACTAAACCCAGAACCAGTTCAATGTTTGGTATCAAAATGCCGATTATCAGCGATATTATCACGATGATTATGGTTAAGAGTCGGAATTTGCCTTCGGGTATGTAAAGATTCGTCGTATCATGCAATCCTGTATATGTCTGGAAGAATTAATTTAATTAATTAATAATTAATTTAATTAATAAATAATTAATTTAATTTAGTAAAGGAAAATTTTAGAGATCACGAAACCGATTATTAAAGAAAGAATAGTCAATTAATCGAAAAATAGAACATTTGAAGAATCGACGTTTCACATCACGAAAGGGATTACAAAACAATGAAAAAACGATTAATTAAAAAAATAATTTGAAAATCGATTGATCAAAAAATATAACATTTGGCTTTTCAAATCACAAAACGAAATATAATTTGAAAAATCGATTAAGCGATTAAATTAAAAATAATTTGATAAATCTATTTTTCAAATTATCGAAATCACTTTTCGATATTAATCGATTCTTTGAAATCGCTTAATGTTTCCGTATAATCGGATTTTTTAAATTTGTATTTTTCGAAATCGATTAATCTAAAAATAACAATACTTCGAATAAATGATTTTTCAAATAACGGAATGGAATAGAAAGGAATGAAAAATCGATTAATCGCAAAATTAAAATATTCTCAAAATTCAATTAGTATCGAATAATAATTTAAAGAATCGATTAATATAAAAACAATTTGAATAATCGTTTTTTGAGTTCACTACACGGAATACAAAAAATTAAAAATCGTTTAATCGAAAAATAAAAAAATAATTAGAAATCGATCAATCTAAAATAATTATAAATAATTGGTACAATCGATATTCCAAATTACGAAACGGAACATAAAAAATGACAAATCGACGATTGAACACTAAAAATAATTTGAAAAATCATTAAGTCGAATTGGAAATTAAAATCAATTTGAAAAATCGATTATATGAAAAATAAAAATTATTATAAGAATCGATTAATCGAGATATAAAAACAATTTTCAGACCGCGAAACGAAATATAAAAAATGAAAAATCCATTAATCAAGAAAAAAATAATATTAAGAGTGAAAGTAGTTTTGGAACTGATTTTAACAGTATAATTATGAAATTTCATATTCCAATATTATTTTAGGTTCAAATGATTAATGAAAAGATATCGTACGACTGGGAATCGAACCGCAGACGACTGCATAGGTACTGCAGGGCTCTGCGATTGAGCTACCGTACACTTGAATCTTAATCATTCGAACACATTCGAATGAAATTTCATAATTATAATGTTAAGAAAAAAATACCTTTAGAAAAATCGATCAATTGAAAAAAATTAATTAGATGAATTTTCCAGAGAAATAAAAATAATGTGAAGAATCTATTAATGGAAAGATAAAAATAATTGGAAAATTATTGAATCGCTAAATATACATAATTTGAAAAATTAGTTAATATCGAAAAATCGATTACTCGAAAAATAAAACATTTGAAGTGTCGATTCTATCAAATCACGCAGAGAAATTGTAGAAATAAATCAATAATCGATTAATAATAAAACAAAAATAATTTGAAATATCGAAATTTGAAAAATCGATTGTATTTTTCAAATCACGAAACTGAATATGTATGTACAAAAAAGTGAATTGTAAAATAAAAATCGATTAATATATAAAAAATAATTTGAAAATTCGATTAATCGAAAAATAAGAAAGTTGCAGAATCGAATCGATTTTTTAAATCATGTTAATGTTAATGAATTTTACGAAAAATAAAAAAAAAACATAAACAATCGAACAATGTTCGAAGAAAAAAAATTTGCAAAATCGATTAATCGAAATTAAAAACAATTTGAATAATCGATTTTTCAGATCACTAAACGAAAATTTAAAAATTCATCGAAAAATAGAAACAATTTGTAACATCGATCAATGAAAAAAATTGAAACAATCGATTTTTCTGATCATGAAGCAGAATATTTAAAAATGAAAAATCGACTAATCAAAAAATAAAATAATTTGGAGAATCGAGAAATCGAAAAATGAAAATAATTTGAAAAATCAATTAATCCAATAAAAACAATTTAAAGAAATGATAAATTGAAAAATAAAAATAATTTGAAAAATCGATTAGTCAAAAATTAAAAGTAATTTGAATAATCGATTAACATAAAAATATAATTTGATTTAATCGAAAAATAAAAGCAATTTGAAGAATTTCATTTAATCGCAAGCAAATTTTTTTTTTTTATAATCATATTTTCAAATCTCGAAAAGGAATATATAAAAATGAAAAATCGACTAATCCAAAAATACAAAAATAAAAATTGTTTGAAAAGGCGATTAATCGAAAAATGAAAATTGGAAAAATCGGTGAATTGATAAATAAACATCATTTAAAAATCGATTAATCGAAAAATAATAACAATTGGAAGAATTGATTAATCTAAAAATACAAACAATTTGAACAATCGATTTTTCAGATCTCGAAAAGGAATACATATATAAATTATAAAAAGTCGATTAATCGGAAAATAAAAATATGTAATTGGATAAATATAAACTTTTAAGAATCGACTAATCGAAAAATAATAATTTTAACAATCGATTTTTTAAATCTCGAAATGGAATATATATAAAATGAAAAATCCATTAACCGAAAAATATAAATAATTTGAAGAGTGATTTAATCCAAAAATAATAATTTAAACAATCGACTTTTCAGATTTGAAATATCGATTAATCTAAAACTTAAAATATTGAACGTCAAGTAATCAACAATAAAACACTCGACTTAATAAGTTACTTACTGGTCTGCAAAGTAAAGAATATAAACTCGCCCTGCACGGGAATATAATCAATGGAAAACTGAAAGCAACTGACAACACGAATCCCAGTTTCATTGTCTCCGTGATAATTGTAGGTTCAAAATCCATCAGAATGTTTCCACTCAGACTTGATTTATGCGACACTGCTATGTATCCAAAAACACCGACGAAAATATACACGGACGTGCAGATATTCACAGCAATTTTCACCACTTCATTCATTTTATCCAGTGACGCATTTGGTATTGCTTGGTATATTTCAAACAATTGCGTTTGGCAAAACAAAGCCATGGAAAAAATAGGTATGCATTGTAGAATTCCACTGGGTTTCCAATAATCGACTTGATTAAACCAGTTCGAAGTAAATAAATGTGGGGCAGATTCTAGGAATATCTAAAACACCAATTCCCATATGGTAATTGTAGATAAAAATGAAGTCAAAATCAATTAATAACTCACTTTACAAACTAACGTAGCATAAAACAGTATAGTAGCAATACAAACACTGCTTAAACTATCCACATTTCTCAACAACCCCAAAGGAAGAACACAGAACAGTCCCAGAACTATCAATATGGTAGTTCTTAAAGTCTCTATACTTTTAGTCTCAGTCACTTGTGCAATAATATGTGGGCTGAGATCTCCCATTACCACAAAGAATGCTACACATGTTCCAAGTAAGAAACCAATCATCCCAATCTCCACAAAGAGTTTTCCGACTGATCCAAAGATGTGATATGCTAGGAATTCAAACGTTCTTAGTCTGGCTTTTATTGCTGACTTCAGCAGAAAATGGCAGGCCAGTCTGCATAAAACACTACTGAATAACAGCAGGACTATGGAGAGAAGTATTCCACACTAAACAGAAACGTTTTACATGGAGTTAACTTGACATTCGTTGAATATGCTATAGTTTAATGTATTTCCTTACTTGTTTAAAGCAAAACGGCATAGCCAATATGCTTACGCCTATTATGCTGTTAGCCAACGTCATTACATGTATTCTTTGCTTAGAATCCATTTTCGTGGATGTTTTTTAAACGAACACTCACATGATTTTGTAGAAATAATGCTTAATAAAGTGATCAAGTTGTAACTGAAAGTTGTAGAGTGGCACTAGTGGCAGACTAAAGTGGCTAAAGTGCTAATGTTGAGGTTATAGAAAATATTTACATTTTAGAAGCATAAGAAGTTGCATATAGTATTAGGTTTACCTAGGCCCACATTAATTTTCCTGCCGAAGTTATTCAAATAATAAAAATATACATGAAGAATTTTTTAGAATAGCGCTAGAAGCACCTCAAACCAGAACTTTGACGAAAGTCACACGTGCCTAATTACTAAATTCCTAATATAAGTGCCCCCTTATCGAATTTCACAAGAGTGAAATCTATAATAGCCAATATTTACGAATTTAAGTTAATATTAAACATAGATATACTGATTGATACCGATTGATATGTTTATATCGTGTAAGTAGTTTTAAATTAATCGGTTTTTACCTTTGGATTCTTCTATTAGTCAATCTTAAACTAATTATTAAATTCTATGATATTTCAATTAATTGATTTTTCAATTTTTAGGTCGATAACTCTATAAATATTAGAGTAATATATTACGATAAAAGAATCTATGTTACTAAATAATATTAATCAATATATTTTGTGTTTAAAAATTAATTTATATCTAGGCCACCATAGATTTTACTAATTGAACGAATTGAAGGAATTGAAGTCAAAAATAAATAGTTTATTGTAAAATCACAAGATGTCGCTAATATCGTCAAAGTTCTATTTTCACTCAAATTTTAATCCTAATGTGGCTTGAATTCAAGTGGAATAGTGAGTTATAAATATATAGATATGAAATGTTTTTTACGATAGAATAATGGGATAACACTTTTGTTTGAATGGTAAATCTTAACAATTAATGTGATTGTTATTTGAATTCGTCTCATTCGACAGTCGGGCTCTTAAAGCTATAAAAGTGTCATGGATACGCGTCGACTAGTAATTCGAGTATTTTCTGTAATTTATCTCAATTTCTTCTTAATTCTTTGGAATTTCCACTAAATATAAGTGAAAGTTATTAAACATTTAACACATCCGGCCGTTTGTATAATCAAAATGCTAATCAAATCTTAATTAACGGATATATTAGCTTAAAGGAGGCGTTAATTATAGCATTTATACTAAAGGATATTTAACGACTCATTAATATCGAACAGTAAGTTATAATTAAATAAATTGCAATTGAATCCACTAGTAAATCACGAATAAGACTAGTGAGGTGGTATATAATGATATAATTTGTAATCTTTTGTGCTTATTTTGCGGTATAGCGAAGCAAATCAAGAAAAACAGCAGCTAGGTTAGGCAACCTAACCTAGAACTGCCTAGAACACATCATGAATAAAAGAAGTCGTTCTTGTAATTTTACAAGAGAAGAGGAATTGCTCCTGCTTCATGAAATTAGCAAATTTCAGGAAATAATAGAGTGCAAGAATCTTGATAAAACAAAGACTGCAGAGAAGGTAGATTCGCATATAAATACATAATTACACTTGTTTTAATATTTAAATTTTAACTCTGTGTTATAGAACTATGCTTGGAGTCAAATCACTGCAAACTTTAATGTGGTTAATCTAGTCTACAGAAATGAGGCGCAGCTCCGGAGTAAATACGACAATTTTAAATCGAAAATGAGGAAACAAGCGTCTGAGAAAATGTATCTTGATGCAGCTTGTGAAGAAGTTCACTCTGTAAATAATAAATGCGTTATTAATATAAGTAGTCCGTACCATCAAGAAGATAATGTAGGTATGTAGATATTGTTACCATACAAATGTGTTTACATGTGTTTATTCTAGATTGAATTTGTAAATATTGATGATAAAGGACCTGAGCCTGTAATATATAAGAGTGAACCAATCGAAAACCCTGAAGTAGAGGAAAATTTGATTGATGAAAGGGTTAACTCTGTAGAAAGTGATATTCAATTGCATACGGATAGCAAAAACACTAATTTTAAAAGAAAATTAAATGATTCCGCTGATTTGAAGTATAAAAGACTGAGGCACATAGCATTGAGTACAAAGAGAATTAGCAAGATGAGAGAGAAATACTACGAGACTAAAATTAGGTTGATTCAAGAAGAAATAAAGAATATGGAGAAGAAAACACAACGGGAAATCGAAGAAATAAAAATTATGACGAAAAAAGAAGAACGAGTTCAAGAAAAACACGAGAAGGAAATGAAATTATTAGATTTAGATATTAAAATAAAAGAATCTATGTTAAATAATTAATATTAATAAATATATTTTATACAAACTTTTTCGATTAGTCGATTTTTTAATTTACCAAATATTTCATCGATTTTTTGAATTGTAAATTAAATTCTTTGATTTTTAATTTTTAGGTTATTAGTTTAGTAGATTTTTCAGTTAATTAGTCTTTACAGATTTGAATTAATCAACTTTTTTGTACTCTTCGTTTAGGGAATTTCAATATACGTTACTTTGTTATTAGAATTTATGTAGGCCTAGGAAAGCGTAATACTATATGCAACTTTTCATGCTTCGAAGTTATTTAAGTATGCATTGAATATAATTTTGGAATTTTACGATTAATCAATTTGTCAGTTACTTAATCAATTATTGGAATTGTGAATTAAATTATTTGATTTTCAACGTTGAGCTTATTAGTTTAAAGAATTTTAGAGTGTTCAATTAATCTATATTTTCATTTATTGTATCCTGATTTTTTATCATTTCAATTAATTGATTTTTTACTTTCTCCAATTAACAATTAATCCATATTTCAAATGATCAAAGAATATAACTGAAGAATCGTACATGACATGCAGGTCACTTTTTTGCCGGATTGTCGAATGAAACGAATTCAAATATACATCACATTAATTATTAAAGCTTATTATTAACCCAAAAATGTTAGTACATTATTCTATAATAAAAACTTGCAATATCTACGTATTTATATCTCGCTATTCCGCTTGACTTAAAAGTAAATAAAGAATAAAATCTCACAAACAGAGCCAACATTGCAAGTAAACAGCCTTGAAGCGACGCCTTACAAGTATACATTGAACTATTTATTTCTAACTTTTTGGTTAAAATCGTTAAAATTATAACATTTTATAAGATTAATAACTTTTAAGGTAATAAAATTCATTAAAATTTATCATTATGCACTTATTTATTTGTCAGTTTTTATTAATTTAGTCTTTATGAGCACTGTAGATACATTTACATGAAATAAATAGCTTGATGGTCACAAGGGTTATAAGCACATCACTAGTTGCAATTTGTAGGTCTTTGCTTCAATATCAACTTCCCCGTATCGTCGCAAGACATATTATAATCACAAAGGACTTCACGTGCTCTTGCGGCAATTATACTAGCAGCGACTACACGTCGATGCACACCCAGCAAGAAGATAATTACTAAAAATCACATTATTAACACCAATGTATATAACAACACAATAATAATCTCACTTAATGCTGCAGCTGCCAAAATAAAGAATGGATGGTTAGATAATGATTGAGATAATGGCACCACTCGAGTCACTGGATCCATGAGCCATTGCGAAGCCCCACTTGCCACACAAATTGAGACACCAAGTAATAAAACTGAAATTTTCGATGTTTTGTATATTTTAATTTTTGTTTTGTATGTACGTACTTCTCCAGCGCATAGTTGACGGCTGCATACAAGCAATAACTTCAGTTAAACGACGTTCAAAGGCTTTTAAATCTTCACAAGCTGTTTGTTCCAGAGACATGATAAGGCGAGATTATTACCAAAATTAGAATTTTGTGTTGGTGTTTTGGAAGGTTGCAGCGTCTTTATGTTGCAGTTACGTTAACATAATTGTTATGATTGTTGTTTATTCCTACGCAATAGCACAGCTTATGATGTTTGGCCTTTTGAGAGGTTAGTGATGTTTGCACTTGATTTGTGTATGAGAAGTTGCATACAGTGGAACACTGTAAACATAATAAATTATTCATAATTTAGTTTTACTCGTTTTAATAAAAGAAGTTGTTTATAAAAAAGTTTAATAAAACATGAGTTTATTTTAATTAGACTCGTGTATAACTAGTTGCATACAAGGTAATGCAGACAACATGATATACATGATAAATGTTAAAAAATCATAATAAATAATAATTTAATCATATTGAATTCATTACTACGTAAAATCTCATTTTATAAAAATCTAACTTCATTTAATAATAGTAAATATCAACATTTATAACATTTTACATGGTTCATTTATTACAATTTTATGTAAAAAATAAATGTAATAATGTATTAATATTACTATTTATTAATAAAACAATAGTCAAATATATCTAAAACAAAGAAATAGTTGGAGTACAAGATTAAATATATAATATTAATACTTAAGTATAAAACAGTGAATGAGATTGCTTTAATTAGTTTATGAAGACTCGTGTATAACAAGTTGCATATATAGTGACGCCGACAACAAAATAAATGCAATGTTACAGAATGTATAAAAATTTAAAACGCAAATAAAATTAAGAATATAAAATAAGATTAATTGAATTTATTTATGAAGACTAAAATGCATCTTAAAGCAGGGGACATGGGTGAAAAGTTGCATACAATGAAACTCAATAAATGACAGACAAAATCAAAACGACAGTTTTCGTCGATTTCGTAATCGAAATAAATATTTGAAACCGTTCTTAACTCTTCGTGCTCATGAACGCATTGAACAATATCATCGCATTACGTTAACAAGAAATTTGTGATGTGACCTATGTGACAATCAAAGGACTTTGCCCCCGCGTCACAGAATTCGCCGATCTGCAGTCGCGAACGTCGCGAAACTAGGCTGATATCGATCGCGCATCAACCGCCAGCACGTAGTTCGAAAGTGTGCCGGCCGGCCTGCTGTGCACGAGTCTGGAGGTGGCGCCGCCGCAGCCGCCAACCACCGTGTGGACATGTGACTGCCCCCGCAACACGCCAGCGCTGAGGGTGGTTTGTTGTGGAGACGAGTGTTGTGTGCGATGCGTTGATTTGGCGCCCTAATTTCGCGTGCAGGTTAGCATTCGTTTTGAGCGCGGGTGCGAAGTGTTTGGGGTGTCAGGCGGCGTGGTGAAGACGTAGTGATGTTTCCTTTCTCCACCTGCATGCTGTTCAAGTCATGCAAATGGGTCGTGGTACCACAGGTTCCACTGGTGCAAGGAGAAAACACAGCGGAGGAACATAAGGTAAGGTTTCACTTCTTCTTATTGATATGTTTCGGTTTTGTTTTTGTTTTTTGAGATCTGAGAGTATGTACGTCAATTCTGTGTTGATTATCTAGATTTTGAAGTGGAACAAACATTTCCCATAAAGTCGAACACCAAGTTTCGTAGAACGTACCATATTGGATTTAGGGGTTACGTTCCAATTTTTTAGGTTAACTAAACTAAAATTATTTGAAATTATTCTCTGGTACTTACTGTTCTGCAGAGTAATTAACATTGGTGTGGTGAAGAAGTTGGTTACGGTAATTGTGCACATTGACCAAGTTCTTTCCCTTTTCCAATATTTACGGCATACGAACTTGCTAACATTAGATATATAGATCTATTTCTAAGTACCTAAAGCACAGATTTAGAGAGGACGAACTTGGATACGCACTGCCGTGCACTATACTGTTAAATTTTGAAATACAACTAAAACTATTGTGTGAGGACTCACAAAGTTCCTTAGCATAACCTATATAGTGGCAGGAACTTGGCTACGCACTGCCGTGCCTTTTAGGGTCAAGTTGTTAAGTTATGGTAAGGATATCGATAATATTGGATTTCTCATCTAAAATACTTTATGTGAAAATTAGCCAAGTTCCCTGCCCTCCACAACCTTGCGATATTACGAAAGAGGAAAGTTCAAAATTTTTCTCCTTCATAACTTAGTGCTAATCTAGACGGGTAACTAACTACAGTGGAAACCGTTTATAACGCGTTCGGTTAAACCGCAAATTCGTTTACTACGCGAATTTTACCTAGTCCCGCCGGTTGTCCATAAGTTACCATGCATAAGAAGATCTTTTATAACGCGGC
>JAODVP010070912.1:3424-15359 GCA_025400035.1 Tetradonia laticeps
ATGGAGTACGTATGCATACACAAGGCAACGTGGGTGGAGTGATCTGTATTGTTTCAAATTATACTGAAAGTTGTTGTTCTGACTAAATCAGAATCTATCCATGTACTGATTTTCAGTTTATAAATACTTCCACTGGTAATTTTAAACTATGGATATTTTTATTTGAAACTAACCACAATGTGGGAAGGTTAATTACTTCTCTACCGCAAAAACATTACCTTTGAAATCAAAATAATAGAAGAAACAAGCTGAAGGAAATATCCCAATTAGCGTTTGAAGAAAAGCATCCTGCCTGTAATAATGTATGATACTAAATTCTACTTTTAAAACCGACTCTTTATGTAATTGTATGTAATGGCAACCAATATGTTACGAATTCGCTAATAGATTATATTATATAGTAACAACTGGTGGAGGCAGAAGGGATGCAGAGATAAATAGAAGGAGAGATTGTATGGCTCGTTTAAGGAACGCCGGGAAAGGGCAGTATCATAGTGGAATAATAAGGTGGGGAGTATGGTGGGTTGTCAGAAAGGAGATAGAGCTGCTAGAGGGAAGGAGGAAATAGGAGGGAGTACTTCATCTACGGCCAAGCGTAGCCTGGTTTTCTAGTTTTTAATATAACCTACCTGCGACGGTGTCCTATCTGTCGATCATTCCAAGATTTTAAAGCTTTGACTTCCCAAGGTACTTTTACACACCTACAAACTGTTATAATTTGATATATTGATATAACTTGAAGAATTGTTAGTTAGTAAATAACAGCCGCATGCATAATGTTTTTAATGGTAACTACGATCATTTTAAGCAACATTTTGTAAATCGTCATATGTTAGTAACCACTAGTTTAAATCATTTTAAGTTGTTAACTATGCATACGGCTGTAAAAGTTTAGTCCATTATATGTTAGCAAAATTCCTCGCATTCATTTATCAATTAACAAATCTGCTTAGTGATGATTTATGAACGTAGGAATTTATTACTTCAACAACATTCCTGCGTAAATTCTGAACATGCCGAATTGATTCAATCCTTGCAAAGGAACAGTAATTAGAAAATTCCCTTAGAATTTCCAACATATTCTATTCAACGTGCTTAGACTCAGTTGTAGCCATAGAAATTTGCCTTTTAATTAATTAGCAACCAGAAATTTCTGGTTACAGCTTGATTTGCTGATTGCTGAATGGCGAATAAAGCAAGTACACGTATATTCATTTATACCACATATAATAAAACAACAGCTGCACATGTTCCTTCCCAATGCAAAAGGGATGAATGTTGATGTACCTACACGTTTCCACCGCGATATGTTGTGTTGTTCATCAAGAACTCAGAGGCTCGCTGAAATTGCAGCGAGTATGAATACAAATATGAATATTAAATTCGAATATTTTGAATGCAAGTACCAAATGAAATGGGGAAACTGAACATGTGCGCCATGAATGTACCTGTAGTCTAGACTATCATGCACGGTTTAATATAAACGCATGCTAATATTTATGAATGTAGAATTTCCACTACTAATTTTATACAGTAAAAAAATAGTTCTATTTTCAACCGGGAATATGCAATTTATTTCCTTCTACTTTCCAAGCTCCATGTCACCATTTCGCATTTAGCACTTTGTGTAAACTTTACGTTTACGACTTGTGCTCATTTCGCTCCGACTTGTCTTTGCGATCGCCGCAAGCTACATTGACTCATCCACTTTTTATTCGGCTCACCCCGTGGAAATGCGCGCGCGTTCTAATGGACAATTGATGGTGTTTTATGTTCCCACATTATTGCATTCCATCGCATTCTATCGCGGAGGGAATGTAATATTCATGTAGCAATTGTCTACCTTCGCCTCCGCGACCGTAACGCCAAACTCATTGGGATGTGGAAGCCTCGGCTGTCATTGGTCGGCGCGTGGAATAATTAGAGCGAGTTAATTTGTTTCTAGCTTGATGCGAGCAATGGCTGCCGCTGTGCTTCCTCCCAGAAGTCAACGCTGGAGTCGGAACTCCTATCAAATAAACTCTACTTCCTCTTCTAATAAATACCTTTGCAATTGACGTGTGTGGAGTTTCCTGCTCCTTTTAGTGGCACTTAATATTAAATATTTTAGGCGGAAGACATAAAACATTCAGACAAATTACCTGCGTTAATTGTGTTGATTAGATGTCTTGATTAGGTTCCATTTTGATTATCTAAGAGAAGAACCGAATTTACTGTCATTCTCAGAAAATTCATACTTTGCCTAGATACTATATAAGATCATGTAACGTCCGAGGATGACCCTCGCTGTACCAAAGAGGATAACGTTTGCCGTTCGGTGCAAAGACACTTTGATAGTTTTCCCTGTCCGCACCAGAATGCATTTCGCTCATGTTTAAAAGGTTAAAGAAAAGTAGTTATACCGACACATGTTTGCCGCTCACGGCCATCGTGCAGAATTCAACGAGCTAGAAAACGCTCATGTGGCTCATGCATAATGCAGCAGAGACGAGTTGGTGCAAGTGTGACCGCACTAGAAGAGAATGGCAAAGAAAAGCGAAAGAAAAACGCTTGGAATATACCGGAGATGCGAAAAAAATCGAATCTGAAGACATCATATGTTGCACGCTCGGGCGCAAAGAGGAAAGTGTGTTTGGCGACTATATCTTGGCGTAATATGCGCATGTTTTGCGGTTAGTTGGTGTCATCTTGAACTGGACCTTTAGCCCCTCAGAGACCACAAGCCCATAATATGAAAATGTCAAAACTGAGAGCATATTTTTTATGATAAAACGTCGCTGGAATTTCCACGTTTTGGGATAAGTATTCCGGACATGGACGCTTCTCTAACGACGCCACAAACGCTTTCCACGTCTTGCGCATTGTGCGCCGCCGCCGCATTAAAACAGAATTACGAGCTGCAAAAAGACAATGTAATAGAAAATTTACAGCCACGCGTTAAGAAAATAATGATCCCAACTTCCACGGCGCGAGGCTCGGTACCCCAGCGAGAACGGAAGATACACGCGCGGTACTTATGTCGTGTAAAAGAATAATTGGACAAGGTATATTGGGACCACTATGCGTTCCAACGGTTTATAGTGGGGAAAAGACATTTCCAAAACGCCAACGGTCCAGCGACCTGCGTGTATCATGAGGTTGTGAATGCGGGTACAAGACATCATTACAAGGAAAGAGTCCACAAAAGACGAATTGGATTTGCTTTTGTTTTAGTGTCGAACACTGACAAACAGTGTGATAATTAAGCTGTGTTGTTACGGTCTGTAGCGTTATCTCCTTTATTGTTATTGGCATTGTAACATAATAAATATAGAGGAAACAGTCCTCCGCCAAAATGAGAACGAAACTCAGGAAATCTGCTTCCTCTTCAATTATATTTCAAATATATTAAACTCCTAATTAACAGTTCCTCCTCGTCATTAAATTTTAACGATGCCATCAATAGTTTTCTAACGCTCATGTTTTACCGCTTTATGTGATATATTTTATGCTAACACTTCCAAAGTCGTATATTTTCATGTATTGATGTTCTCTGCCGGAAGTTACCAAAAACTATTTAAGTTACATACCATTATTTCCTAGATATATAACTACTTATTACAAAGGTATTGAGCAAGTCAGACTGTAATCTGTAGACTGTAGTCCATATTGCTTTAATAAAGTAGTAATTTCTGGTTATTTTGTGCTATTCTCTCCTTGTATCTTTCCTGAGTGTCACTTCAATCTAATTTAGTAAATTTCCTAGAACGAGAGAAATTCAACAGCTAATAATTCCATTGTTTCTTTCAAAATGTAAAAGTCATGCCTTTAATTCACATTTTTTCGTAACATAATTAAAACATTAACTCTGAATCCAATCTAATGAAGAAGCTTTAGACATTTCTATTTATTAAAGCACCTGTAAAACTGCAGCTCGAGTCTTGTTTGTTCTTTTCTGTGTAGCTACAGGGTGAACAATGTACACCACTAATTAAAACCAGAGCAATTAATCCGTTGATTGTCCAAAACATTGTAACAATGCAATAAAATACTGGAAATGCAATTTATGACTTTTGATTTTATAGCCTTTTTCTAACCTTAATTAGCAGCGGTTTACGAGTCGTTGTAGTCATGCTATTGGCGGTTCTGTACCATCACACCAAGTATTTAATTACGGTCGGGCGCGCGGACTGATTACTACTGGTGGCTACCGCGTGAATATGGTCAACCACCGTCGGAATGCACGGGTGGTCCGCGCCTCACCTGGACAGGTGACCATCATCCAAATTACCCCTTCGGAAAACGCTCCGCGCGCTTAATTAACTTTTATCAGACGGTAGACATCCGCGCGAACGGCTTGAGGTTTTATTTAGTTCAAACTCGCGTTAGATTACTTCGTTAGACCGTTCTTTATTGCTAGTCGACTTCATTATCCAAAACAGCAGGAGTAATTGCACTGAAAGATACACCGAAGCAATTTATCAACACCAAGCTCTATTATTAATTTCCACCAACAAAAAATTGTAATGAGCGTGGCGCAGAACTAAGAACTAACTTTTATTTACAGTACTTACGTCGCATCTGTTTGCATTGTTTGTAATGCGGAGACTGTCATGTGGAAAATTGCGGGTTTTAAAAGCAACGATAATGCTTGTAATCAAATCCGCGCACAATACTAGCGCATAAAGTTGCTTTAGTTTCTTGAGCTTGTGATTCCTGCGACCTAAAGACAAGCGACCACTATTAACGAAACTGTCGTAATTAGAATCCGCTGTTGTGCTGGGGATTTTTATGTCCGGAGTTTGAAGAAACGATTTTCGTTGATGTGGGCGACTAATTCTGGGTTTACACATGCAATATGCAGCAAACAACCTCACATAAACAGATGTTCGTAATTAAAGCAATTTCAAGCTTTTCCAAATAACTTTAACATGGATATTTAGGTTGTTTGAAACAAACTGTATATCTGTACTGCTTATCATCAGATAACTACCAACTTCGCTAACATAATTGAGTCAAAGCTTGACCTCTAGACTTGCAGATCGCCCCAGCAGATAGGTTTCTATGCAGCGTGTAATTGACTGACGTTGGCTTTAGGTTCAGTTTCAAGTCTTTACCTCTTCAATCTCCAACTTCTAGGAAATCTACTACAAAATGTTGCTTAAATCAGACTCATTAGTGCGTATAAATAAAAGTCTCAACCCATGAAATATGAAAGTTGTGGACCAGGAAACAATTTAGCGAGACATTAAAAAATCAGCGTCATTGGAACGGCATCGGCATGAAAATTCCAGAGCTCCGCTTGACTTTGTTAGTGACTCGTCCGTGAGTGGAAGACTTTAACCACTGATTGCGAATTATTTTATCTATTTAACGGCATGCCTCAATCGCCCCGATCGGCAATAACGAGCCCGTTGTCTCAGGCGCGAGTCCACGCGCAGCGATAGCCGTGTAGAGTTCGCCACGTCTTCGTGCTGAAATAATCACGACTTTTCAATAAAATCATATTGAATAATGCAATAGAACGCGACGGCCATTAGACTCGCGCAACACCGCATATTGACCAATCGCCACTACGGCACGCTCGTGGCATGTTGGGACCTATGATGGTTAACGAACCCTTATTAGTATCGACCTTACAGTCAGGATTCGACTTGCTGGACTATTATCACACGATGTGATTATGTCACACGATGTTACCGTACTCTCTGCATCATTCCGCTTCAAATTTAAATGTAGGTACGTCTAGTCTTGCTTCATATCAAAAATGAATAGATTTTAACAAGCAGTCCTAATTAGGACAGCTTTTAATCTAATTAAAACACCTGCAATCACCACCATTCAAACTGCATTTCCAGGAAACCGTATGAAAACTCTGTTTATCTTTTTACCTTAAAAATCAGCATTTACACTAATAACAGAAAGATCGGTCTTTTATAGACACAAATTACAGGTGCCTGACTGATGCTTAACTTTATAGTCTCGTCTGGTGGGTAAATGAAGTAAATTAAGAGTGAAATGCGAGCCAGTCCAGAAAGACAAAATGCTAGGGTTCTGAGATAAATTCTATAATTTCGTAATGAATTCGTCCAACAGGCTAAACGCGATGGAAAGTGTACTTCGACAAATTATATTGGACGCCTAACCTATCATTAGTATAGCTTTGAACAATGATTAAAAAGGCTATGAGCAGAAAACAGAATTTTAAATCTTCAACTGCAGTTGTACAAGTTTATATGTATTTGAAAAATATGGTTATACATATAATCAACTCAAAAATATTCTTAATAACTTGATTGAAGTACTAAAAAATGTATCTGTAGATGAAAATCATGCCACAGAAGGTAGCAAGAAGTATACCGTCGCGAACATCATGTTCCACTTATAAATAAATATCGCATTATGCAACCGGGTTCTGATCCCGAACACCCAAAAACTAATAAAGTTAAGTGGAGGTTATGCTGAGCTTAGTGCTCATAAGTGGTAGGTTTTATAAGAAGAAGGATGTGAGATTATTGTTCTTTACATGATGAGCAATCAGCAACCATGCGGTCTATAAAAATATCCTGAAAGCTTTAATTATAATTTCCACCACTTTGCATGCTCTCTCGCAACAAGAAAGGGTGAATTGCGGCATCGCAAAGCATGTGTCTTTAATCAAAGTGCATTCCACCCTTTCATCGCTGATCCTTTCATCCGTTTGCCTGTGTCCGTAAAAAGTGGGAACCAATTGTAGCGCTTATTGTCCTCGTCAACGCGACTCGACAATGGAAGCTCTTCGCAAGTGTTCCGATTCGGGTTGACGCTGTCGGCTGGCTTATTACAGGCTCAGGCAGCGAGCCGTAGTATAAACTAATTCGAAGGTTTAATCCTGCAACCCTTTTCGATATCAATTCAATTCGGGCGTATTTACATTTGTGAGTTTCCACGGAGCGTATGTCCCCGCACAAGTCCCGCATGAAAGCGTTAACTGAAGCGAAATATTCTATTTCCAATATTGCGCCTTTGTTGCGCGTCTATTGTGGTCTCTTTGGGTGCGTAGGCAGAAGAGAAGAGAAGAGATAGTACATGGATAGGCATTGCTCTCCTAGCACCAAATATCATTAGCAAGGAAATGTTCCTTAATCCGACGAAGAACACAAGCTACTATAAATTATGTTTTGTAATATATTCCGGGTTTTATGCAATGCATTTTCTATGTCCCACGTCTTCTTTTGGGGACGTAGTACTTTCCCCCCTGGCGCTTGCAACCACAACATGATGCAATTCTTTTCCTTCCTTCATCCCGCAACATGGTAAAAGCTTTATGATATTATGGTTATACGCAGCAGCTTGCAAAAAGCACATGTCTTTATGTATTCATACATCAGCGCTGAAGATACTGTGGAAAACTCAATTCCGCGACGGCATCATTAGACGACGTGTCGCCTTTGGCCCTTGGCGGAAATCGGTGGCTATGTATCGGAAGGTTAACTGCGTCAAATTGAACCCGAGGGTTGAAAACAGCAAGGGATTCTGGTTATACAGGACCATTCAAACCAAATTCCCATTTGAAGGTTCTATTATTTTCATCATGTTTGGGGGACTTAGTATTATGAGACCTCGGCTGGTGGTGGAGTGAAGGTACGAAATGTCTTTCTTTCTCAGTTTTTTATGCGCCGCATAAGGGGTGGACATATTATACCGCTGCCCTTAATGGTTGGACCTTACATAACGTAAGAGACATTCGAACGAGATTGCGGGATTTCGAAGGTCCCCACAAGTACCCTAATAAAATACATATTCGCAACGACAGTGGAGGGACTCGGGAAGAAATATAAAAGTCCAAGATGTGTTAAAACAAAACGAAGCATAACAAGCTAGGTGCTCTTAGAGACAGGATATGAAGACTTAAGACAATCCGGTTATGGCTCCGACAAAAATGCATTACTTTCACGACCTATCTGCTTTTAATCTAGAAATAATGCGCGTTGATCCAGAGAGATGATGACAAAGTGTAAGACAGGGAAGTGGCACTTGCCGCAACACATGTTGGCGATAATCCCCGGGCCAGCCAAGAATCATAAACATCTATATCGGGCGAATGCAACTCCCCAAAAAGGCGTTAAAAATAAGCGCCGTTTGGCGTGTGAGATCACGTTATTTATTGCATCCTGTCCGGGTGCACTTCAACCGCTTCTCGTCGCGGATGGCTTCCAGGGCGCGCGGCGCTCGGAAATCCTTAAACCTCATAAAAGCGCGCATATATCTCGTCAGATAAGTTAACAGGGTGTCGGACACGATTTGAGGGTGTTAAACTGTGAATGCAGCCCAAACAACTAGGCGTCTAGTGGCGTTGCAGGGTGCAAAGTGGAGAGAAAGCGCGCGCTCAGCCGTCGAACAGGAAATCATACGTCAAGCAAGGGCGCAGAATGTTTGCGCGATGAATCCGACCCGTCACTTGTAAAACACGCGCTTTGAAAACGTGAAAAATATGTTTCGCGCCCGGCGATGAATGCGCATGATGGCTTATGAATGTTTAACCGCGCCCCATTTCAGACGCAGACATCACGACCTATTACAAACCGCACACATAGTGTTGCAGTAAAACACTCTTCTACCGCGAGCTTATTAGAAACATGGCGACATGCAGTTTGAGAACATTTTGTATGCTCGCGTCATGTTGCGCTTGTCGACAAGGGTTGCACTTTATAAAAATGCATTCGCGTTTCTACATTTCCCGCGTGCAGAATGCGTAAGGCTGTGACTGACAATTCCGACAATTCTGACAATCGTGTGCAAAATAGCGATTTCTGGCGCCTTTCATGGTTTACAATAACTTTTAATATCACGACATGTTGGAACCTACTTCATATATATTTAACAATTTTTTGCCAAGTTTTAGTAAAGTTAATAGATTTAATATCGACCCATATTATTATTGCACAAACTGAACATAAACGTGTCAGCAGTAAAAAAGTAAATGCAGTTTTTTAAAGCCTGCTATTATCGGGCGCGAAACGCAACGCGCATTAATTAAAATTTAATGTCGATGCAGTAAAAAGTTTCATATTAAGCATTAATCTACGAGAGCTGCACTGCAGGCCTCGAAACTTCCAACTCGTCTATGAACATGAAAAGTTGCAGCCGAGTGCTTGCAATGTGTGCTAATCCGGATGCATTAAGGCATGCACATACGTTATAAACAATTGCCAAGTTCCCAGAGCAAACAAACTACCTTGCGTGCAGATTTCAATTGTTGGTGTTATTTATACGTACTTTTTCCACAAAAGACGCAGTTTGTTTGCATCAATGCACAAGTTAGTTGTTGAACAAGGGTGCGTAGAGGGTACTTGACTAAACAACCAAGCCTTACTCCACGCGCAATTAAAATTGTCGCCATTCTGTGCGTTCATGCAACACATACTTTCCTGCATTTTCTCCATCATCTAGAGAGCTTCTGGCAATAACGTGCTATAGTTCCACCCCATGTCCCACTTTCAAATAGTGCTACCTTTATTATTTTATGCCTTCCCCAGTGAAAAGTCGAGTTTTAAGTGAAGCGTTAAAACCTCCTTGTCACTGTAGCCGTTGTGTGGAAACATTTGCACTGGCGCACAAAAGGAAAAGTATTTTCTTCCGAGATGAGTTTGAAGCTCTAGAGTGGATAAAAATAACACTTTTAGAAGCTGGCGCAGTGCTTAGAAGCAAGGAACGTGCGTAAATCAGAGAATTTCTGTTATTGTTTTGGCTCAGAGGGAAGAATTTTGGTGAAAATAAAGTTTAAAAATACGCAACGCGTGCCGAAGCAGCGTTATCTAAAAATAAATGCTTTTACATGAATGGTTGCCGATAGCAATTTGTGTGTGATTTACTTTGAAAAAATCCCAAATAATGCGCACGCCACCGTAATTTCATATGCAAATCTCCTCAGGAAAAGAGGAGCCTTTGGATTTGTTTCGATTTTACACATTTGATTCGAGATATATTGGAAGCATAAATGCGAATCACGTATTATTAAAATTACTGGCAGCTTGTATAACCTATGTTTAGTTTGACAAGACCACGGATTGATTCATAATTTGGGAATCCTGAGTTAATGACGAGGGTTTGATGTCTGCTCCAGTGAGTGATGTGCTCCCAAACCTCAGCAACATATGATTTTGAAATGGATACTTAACTACTTTAACAAAAACCGAGGCTATACCACGGATTACCTGACTAAACATTTCTGAAATATTTTCAGCGTTTACCAATACATTCCCTAATCAAAGTCAGGCGCAATGACTCAAGTTCCCTTTAATAGCGGCTAATTGAAGACTCATTTTCCTTGAAATTGGAATTTTTATAATGCCATCTCCTTTGTTCCACCCACAGCGAATGATCTCCCAAGGATAATTGCAGTAATCGTTAAATTTCATATAATACTACGTCCCAGGCAATTTTTGCTCGTCGAGTCGGGATTTTTCATGAATGTAAAATAATCGACGACAACGATGTAATCAGATAATCGCCACTTAATGATATGATTGCAACGGTATGCTAACGACTGTTTGTTTTGGCCCCGCGCTCAACATGTGCTTAATCATGGTGCATATAATTTAATTAATTTAATTAAATGCGCTCTTCGTGACTGCAGCCTTTATAAGCACCATAAGTGCTTTCCGGATCGTTGTACTGTTTACTATAAAGCATATCCGACGCACTAGGATGACTCAATTTGTTAAATTGTTAATTTCAAAATACCCACGTTTAATATAAACTTGTATGTAATTAGGTTTAATGCTCATAAATGATAAACTAAAAAACTGTTGAATATTTTCTTGATAATATATAGTTACATATTTATTTGTAATACCATATTACTTCTAATTATGGGTTAATAAATAATTATATGTATCTACTTACCTTCTGAAAGTTCCCAGTCTGCAACTTGTTGATTTACACAGAGTTTAGACGTGCAGGAATGGCGAATATTTATTAAAATATGTTTTTATTAGAAATCCAGCTGGAACTTGTTCAAATGAATGCCTCACACGATGTTCGCAGGACCCATAGCTTCCAGCAATGGCTGTGCCTGAGCCTGAAACAAACAACAAATAAATTTCACCACTGACGTTGAGAGTAGCAGGAAAGTTATAATATCTCAGAAGGAACAATACAATAAAACACTCATACTTAGACAAATCTAATGGTAAGCCTAATATTTAGATTTAGACAATAGCTATAATATATCATCATCTATAAATAAACATGTTAAAGGTGTTTTAGCCCTAAATATAATGATTTATGAAGGTAATTCATGTACATATTACCTGCACACCTACGTAATTAATAATTCAACACCTACGACATCATAAATCTTGTTATTCTTTTTTGAATTACTCATATCTACCAATGATACCTAATGTGCTCTTCCATTTTAGGCTTGTTTTGTTAATTCTTTGATATTTATAAACGGAGACAAATCGCACACATCAATTTCAACAAAGGATGCGGGCCTAATATACTTTTATTATTCCTTATTTTGATTGGTGAGCAACGCCTTAAGAACATGTAAGCATTATTATAACTGTAATTAACTCTTACAACGCCACCAACACCAATTTACGCTCTGTATTTCTACTCATGTTCTTCTACGAAAACCTCCAAGTGTTGTGCGCCTTATTCATGGTCGCTGCATTTGTATAAGAAGACAATAGTGGCTGGAGGACGCGGTTTAAAGACTTACTATAGCCACCCAGGTGCTAAGAACACCGCTAATCTCCAGTACATCTATTGTCTTCTGTTAACATCTCTATTTTCATATGACACCCTATGATTACGCGGCGTTTGGATCTCCTCCCAAACGACCTACACGTACAATACGCGCATCTTATTATGAACAATAAGAGTTATAAGATGATTACAATGACTATTACACTTCTGGTAGTTTTTATTCTGTTGGAGAGCCTAAACCAGCTAAAATTTATTATTT
>JAODVP010070912.1:19604-32997 GCA_025400035.1 Tetradonia laticeps
TATCCTTACTTAATCTATGTCTGATCTGTTTCATATTGTTCATGCCTTTCTGCTTTTTTCCCACACTTTTCCCTATTCTAGCGACAATTCTAAAGCAATTTCTAACATTATAAATTCGTAATTGCGGTAAGTGTTCAGATTTATGGTGAGAGTTACTGGAGGAGATCGGACTCGCCGTTTTTATGTAAGTGCTGTTGCATCCAGCTGTTATCATGGATGGTCGTTTTTGACCTTTCTGTTTCTTTAGCATCCTCATCTTTCAAGTAACAACATAAGCAACAGCTTCCTCCCTTAATTACAATTACAACGCAAGCTGGTGAGTTGTTCGCTTTCTGGTGCCAGTCTTTTTCTATGGGCATACGGAGTGGACTTTGGGTGGAAGCCTATCTGTATTTTCTGTCATAAAAGTTCAAAATTTGAGATTTTCTTACGGAACACTTGATATTCTTACAAAATTTAAGATCTGCTGCTTAACTGGCACTGAAGAAAAGAAACACTCATGTGGTATTAATTTTTCATATATATAATTGCAAGTACACTTGATTATAACCATAATAATAAACGTACAAACATTCTTTACTTTAATTATACATCAATTTCAAACTTTATAATTGTCATTTCAGTGTTTAGTCTTCAATTGAATGTGTCTATATCACACTACATTAAAAGTACATTTCATAGCTTCGACACCAACTGTTTTTCCCGTGTCTAATAAAATTCAATTTTGTGCGTTCCTTAGGTCATTTTTGAAATTAAAAGTTTTTCTTCGCGCTGCAGTGAGCATGAGAGTTTGATGTTCAAAAACCGTTATGTAATCGGTTGGATGAATGTCACACGTTCGTAAAATATGCAATTTTCACGTTCAGCATCTTCAGACGCCGTGCTTTCCGAAATAAAACACTCGATGAGCGTGTCGAGATGTGAGACAGGGTATAATTAGCGGAATATGAAAAGGCAAAACGGCGCAAATAGTGAATCCGACGAGTCTTTCTGATTGGCTTTTGTGTATAAAGTTGCGCTTTTAATTAACTCTGATGTTAATTAACGCCTGCTGGCTACACAAAATACCTTATTAACAGTGAATTCTACATTTTCACTCATTTCTCCGCAGTATATCGATTATAATTAATTGTGCTACCACTAGTAAAAAAATAAAGTCGATGTTGGTACACATGCAATTTAAATTTAAAATCGTACGCAGTTTTCCCTGCCTAATGCTTTGTCTCGTCGGTATTTATCACACTTGGTTGTTTTTCACACAATGCGCATCCCGCGTTGCGGCGACTGTAAGTTATAGTTTTTTGCTTTCCTCGCAGCTTGGCACACAATGCACGATGACGCATTTTAATTAAAACCTTCATATCAAGTCGCGTTTCGAATCCGCCACAGTGTGAACGCGCCGAATAGCGTAAATTTGCGTGTGTGTTATC
Organism: Tetradonia laticeps; assembly: GCA_025400035.1. Taxonomy (NCBI): domain Eukaryota; kingdom Metazoa; phylum Arthropoda; class Insecta; order Coleoptera; family Staphylinidae; genus Tetradonia; species Tetradonia laticeps. The sequence continues at coordinate 21,035 of JAODVP010070912.1, forward strand.
AAGCCAAGCTGCGGACATGTTTCAGCGTGCGCGACGTGTGTGTCTGTGCGGTGAGTGAGTGCACCCGGAGTAATTAAGTTTTAGGGGAATTTTAATACGCTCGTTGCTCACCGCCCCGCGGAAGGGGATGTGATGTCACTTACAGCGCCGCTTGGCGACGCTATTCGTTATTGTTATCAGCGCATTAAGAGTTCATTCGCATGCGTGGCGTTTTAATATTTTGCGATTTAATTTAACGTCAGGGGCTGATCGAAGCAAACAATGCGGCCCCCGACGTCAAAACTTCGGCCTCCAACGAATAGGAATTTCATTAGCGCTTATCATGTGATAATGTCAACCTCGTGTTATTTCACAGTTGGCTTTATGTGGCATTTATGAATTGTTGTAATTTAGAGTCAGGATCCAACAATTTTAATCAATCAGTGGCAGAATTACCACCACTTCTAATTAATGGCTTGTTAATTGTTGCAATCAGTCGTGGGATTTTATCAGCTGCATACCGCAAATCAATAACGCACGTTCGCGCGACTCTAATCCGGTTGTACGCATCATCAGACTGGTCTAGTTTTTAACAATAAGGCTGGAAAATCGATCACAGTCCATATTTAGATATTGTTTAGTTAATCTTGAAAGAACAGCGTTTGCAGCTTGATTTCAAATCACCAATTGCATTGTTTAGCTGCGCACGGATTCATATGCAGATGAATTATTCCGCTCGTGATCTGCAGTGCGCAGTGTATCGAAATAATGAAGTAATATCGTAAATCTTGTATCGTTTATTAAAATCTCGTATTCCATTGTCGGGGCGAAACGGAGCTTGGAGCGATCACACGATCACACAGCGCATTCGTTCGGATTGATGAGAAGAATAAATTCCGTCTAGTTTATGCAGTGAAATGTATTGAAAACCATTGGAATTATTAAACTTAACCTACATTACTTACAGAATAATATCTTTCAGGCCCTATAATTGCTAGCACACAGTTTAGTGTACATACAATGTGCTACAATTGACATAGTGCAATTAAATTAATTACAGTTGATTAAACGCACGCTACTGTCGTCACTCTTCGATACGAAATCATTTTTAAACACCGACGACATATCACACCGTGATATGGACAATTTCAATCCGGTGCACTAACAAACAGCTGTCACAGTTGAAAACATTGGAACATTGAAACGTTGAAACGTTGAAACATTGAAACATTGGAACATTGAAACATTGAATGATATTTGATTTAGGGCTATTTGCTCCAACACCTTTCTACTTTGAACCCCTACAATAGAAACTAATGATGCGATTACAATCATACCGGAATTGTTCCGCTTTATTTTGTTGACATGTCGTGATTTTGACCTAACATTTAGATTTATTGTGAGATATATAATGAAATAGTGATAGTGATAGTGACATTGATGATCAGCGTATCTATTGTAATTTTTATAGAATACATTTTAATGTGCATTGCTAGCTGTTTGCAGTCAGCGTCCGCCCTCGGAGAATTAAAGTCTCCTGCTGTGTGATAAAGCGCTTCGTGGCGGAATTGTGGCAGGAAGCGCGGATCGGTGGACCACAGAGAGACAAATGAATGTCGGTCCACCAACGGCCGCCTCCAAATAAAAATATCGCGGTTTTGTTCGTGGTGACGTGAAATTATGTGTTTCTATTAATCAATTCTTTCTGTGAAGACCTATAGAGTTTATATTACTCTATATTAAACTACTTTTAATAATTATAACTGGAATAGTTAGTAATAGTTAGTCTCATGAATTCCATCTATGAGGTCTTGAATCGACGCTAAGCTGTTGGCGTAGACCTTATCTTTCACGTGGCCCCAAAGAAAGAAGTCACAAGATCTTGGCGGCCAAATGTGATCACCTCTTCGAGAGATAACACGGTCCAGAAACGTTTTCCGTGAAAGATCAATTGTTTCGTTGCTTGTGTGGAACCTAGTCTAGCCTTGTCCATAAAAAATCGTTAATTATCTCTCGATAGGGCAATCCATTCACCGTAACTATTGCTCCAGCCTTATTTTCGAAAAAGTAAGGTCCAATAACCCTACTGGACCATAAACCGTACCAAACAGTCATATGTTGAGGATAGAGAGGCTTTTTAACAATAACTTTTTGATTTTCGGAGCCCCAGATCCGACAATTTTGCATGTTGACATAGCCATCGAGCTGGAAATGGGCCTCATCACTGAAGATGATTTCTCGATGGAATTCCGGATCATTTTCATGCATTTCAACAATCCAATCAGCAAAGAAGTTGTTGATGATCGGCTGAGTGATCAGATTTCAGTTTTTGTGCTAACTGGTCTTTATAAGCCTTAAAATCCAAATGTTTATACAAAATATGGTGTAAAGTCGTTTGTGGAATGGCAAATTCCAAAGAAGGACGAGGAATGGTCAAACTTGGGTTTTCTTCAACACTTTCCGCTACAAAAGCAATACTCTCGGCTGTTTTTGAGCGACGTGCACATTACTAACTTGTCCCAACAGCTCGAAGTTTTTCACCAATTCTATCCTTCTGGAGGCCAGACTGTGACCACCCCCGGCCAAGAATTTTTCAATTCAATGAGCGAGGACCGTACTTTCACCCCTGGCAGCCCCAGTAACACATTGTCTATCACCAGCAAGGCAGCTGTGATTTGAACCACACTCCAAGCCAGCATACGCTTGATGGACGGCGCTGCTGACCAATACGCCACCAAGGCTATTCACCAATTTCTGTGTTGCAGTCCGAGAAGGTGCTTGATGATGACCCATAAATGTTCGAGTTTTACGAACCGTCTCTGCCAAATTTTCACCATTTTTATAGTGAATTTTAATAATTTCAATGCGTTGTTGAAGCGTGTATCGTTCCATTTTTAGTAAAGGCGTAGTTTCTACTTGTCAAATGCCGAAAAATTAAAGCTTCAAAAGCGACATCTACCAAAATAGCGGGTTATTCATAATAACATCTCTTATTGGAAAACCGCAACTTTTTGATGTACATAATAAAATACGTGTATATCTTATTGAAAGCTGTTTTATTATATTTAATTTTATTGCGTTTTATGAAATTAATTATAGACACGATAAGGTTTCGTGGAGGCACGTCGCTTGCGTGTTACGTCAATTTTTTTTAGGGTATGATAAATTAAATTATAGCATATGCTGCTATAAACCTACTATAACATTAAATGCGTCTATCTATTAATTAAGAACTAAGAACTAAGGAAACAGTTGTTTTCTTTTATAAACTGTAAATTGCTACAAATTTCTCTTCATCAGCCAGGATTTTTTGCGCTTAGCATTGATAGTTGCAAGACACTATAGTGTGAAATCAGAGGATGGAAGCTGTGACTCGAATCTAGATTAATGAGCAACATGTCGGTCTCCAACTTCGCTATTGTCAGATACACCGATGGCGTCTTGCGTTTGGCGACTGGAACATCCAATAAAAGAAATAAACTTCAAACGGCTCGCCTCACCGCGTGTGTTCGTTTCCGTCGTCCTGTAGGGACCATTTATTACTTTTCCAAAAAGCGAGGAATTTTATTTCGGCAATTGACGACGAAATTAAAAACAGCACGACGCCAATTTCGGAATTAAAAACGAAACGACACACAATTAAATGCGAAGCCTGCAAATTAAAAAATTATTTGTTGTTATGCGTTCATAATTGCCAGCCAATATCAGCGATTATAAAAGGAAATCGAGATTTCAATGCAAACATTTTTAATTGGCACTCGTTTTATTTGCATTTTATATTAATAAGCAATGCAGCGTGCATCGTTAATTCCGGCTCTTCGCGGGATGAAATACATTGATTGAATCGACTCTCCCGGCATTAACTTTCAATGCTCGTTATATTGTTCCTTCCTCCTTGCTATTGAATGCAGCGCGGTTTCGCACTGCGTGGATTACGGGATTGCATTACGCTGAATCGAATCATTAGCGCATGCAGCCGACGTCGAGGCAGCACGGTGCCAATCTATGCATATGCATATCTAATGTGTAAATCTTAATTAGCTAATACTTGGACAGACCATTATGGCCACTCAATAATCATTACCGGCTGATTATTTATCCAATTACGAACGCGCGCGCTGTGTGTGCCATATCACAGCAGAGCTGACCAGAGCCCTTAACGTCAGCAGCAGCATCAATGGCAATGAGAAGGTAGAGTGAAGCAAATCGTACAAAGAAAACTATACAGTTGGAGACAGCTCTGCAGTGCACATGTCACTCGTCTCATCCATCTTTGGCTTGATGGTGACAATGCAAATGCGAACTTTGGATAAAATTTCGATTATATTCAGTTTCCCACAAGCCTTATATGAAAACAGAGCCGACTGTGGCAATCCGCAGTCAAACCTAATTCAATTCAAGCCTTGATCGAAAGTACCTGTCGCATAAATAGAAATAAATACTCCCTATTCCATTCCAATCAATTTCACCCCTTTACGCGTGCTATAAATGTCTCGATCACATTTCCCCTCTAGAATATTCACGCAATTCACAAATATCTATCCAATCCTATATATCGTATATCCGCAGTTTCCCTTCCAGACTGTCTAGTGGGTTGCAAACACTACGTTTCAAACCCTTCTGATATTACACCCTCTGGTATCGCGTACGCAATTGAACCCTTCAAGTGCGTTTGTTTGTCATTTCGATGCTCCCGGGATGTTCCCATATTGCATTCGGGAATGTTATCACATTAGTCTTCGTTTAATTTATACTCTTGTATTGAATTTGTATGCGGTTGCTACGAGGGGAGCCTTGAAAATGACATGTATCCCGCAAAACCTCCAAATGAATCCTATAATAATGAACGAAATAAAACTGATAAAGTTCATTCTACTTTTAGAAAGTTCATGGACCACCTAGTAGACGAGGGTTTTATAAATATTTGCTGCATTAGTTAATTGCACATCACACGTCTCCCCATTGCGGGTTTCATGAACGCGGTCATGAAACTAAACTTTTATGGAACCTATCTCTCCCCTCGGCGAGCTCTTTATTTTCTCGTTAGAAGATGCGATTATATTATGATAGCTCGAACACATCGAGGCTATGGTAATGAAAGCACGGCACATTATTCAAATCTAATTTACGCCTGGCCGTGCCAAACAGGAACCCCTAGCTCATTATCATACCAGAAGTAATTGAAGTAGGTATAGTAAAGAAGTTTTTTGTCACCCGACGGTGTTTCCTGCTTCCCTAGCGGTACCTTCCAATATTATAACTTTGGTCACACTGCTTTTAAATTTTTTTGAACCCCTGCGAAGTGTTTGAAATGTCAAGAAAGGGTCTGAGGTTAATGTATATTACATGGAATGAAATCCTTAGAATATCTATACCAACTTATTTAACCAAAACCGGGTCCAAAATATGATAGAAATAGTGAAGGTTCAAACTTTGCCAATCTTATATTTTGCTTCCGGGGCTTCTTCTCCTGCGTCCTAGCCTTCATCTTTCAAGTCTTCTTCTTTTTGATTTTCTTCCTGTTACTTCTTGTTCTTGGAGCTTATAACTTTCGTCTTCATTTATGTTATACCCCTACCTTTCCTTATTTTCTTCTTTCTTTTCCTCTTTTTGTAAGATGAATCGATGAATCCTTATTTGTCCGGGCTCTTCTATATATATCCGTCTTTCGTCCTCTTTTTCTTCCTCTACCTAACCTTCCTAGGCTTCTTCTAAATGACAAGGACATCTTCTTCGTGAGCCTTGCCTTTTTCCTTCTATTCTTGTTTATTTTTGTTCTCCTACCTTATATTTTTTCTGTTTTTTAACATTTACCTTGTACCCTTCCATAGCTTATCTTCTTCTTCCTTCCGTTTTTCTTCTTCCACTAAGCCTTCGTAGGCTTCTTCAAGGGTATTATTTTTCTTTGCCCTAGTCTTCTCATAATGTTTTCCTTTTCCTGTTATTTCTCTACTTCATCTTTGTTTATTTATTTTAGACCATTTAGACCATTTGGACCATTAAATAAATAAAGTTTCAAATTCGATAACGGTGAAAAATTTTAAGTCCTTTCCAAAATCAAACCAATAAAACCCCAAATTTAGAACAATCCCTCTACATATTGTTCAATAAATTTGACCCCAAATATTTAATTGCTTACGTCATCATCTCGTTAATTAATATCATAACCCAAGCAGCTGGTAACATCTGCTCTCTCAATGAACTAGCAACATTAGGGGCGTTCTCCATAAATTAATGTTTTGACCGAGTGTTGTCCCGACAACTCTGCAAACGAATTTTTCTCCCAATGCACATCCTTGTTATAAGAACCTGATGATAATGATAGGATAGCTGTATATGTATACAATGATTTGTTGTTTACACCTTTCTTGTAATATAACAGAGTATTTCTGATAATATATTATGCCACACCTAATAATTGTAAATGAAAACCGTGAAAATATTTCCTGAACATCGAAGGTGTTGATAAGTCTTAAATCTTAACACAGGTTTTTTGCCGGCTCTCACGAACAGTAGTTTCTTCCGTCGGAGATGAACAGCTCTCGTACCATCTATTACAATTAAAGTTAATTATTGGTGGTGGCGTTATCAAGATATTGGAACGTCTGGGCGCTGTTTAATAGGCAGTTATGCCACCTGCGACTTTTTCCAGCCAACGTAAACGATCTCACTCCGCTGCTGCCGACCGTTGGCAAGCCTCCTCACTTACCCGGGGAGTTTATCCCAGCATCTTAAGAAGATGTACAAATATTCCGAGACACGCGGCCGCAGTGGAGGCGAGAAGCCTTCTTGTCTTGTCTCGAGCCGTGCCTGTTGGCGAAGCGATCCATTTATACGCATAAGTCAATCCTATCACTGCCTCATCTTGTTTACACATTCGTTTAAGTTGAGACACATCGCGCAAGAAATCCGCCAGCCTCACGGGCCTATCTCGCCTCCCGACAAAAATCGCCTGTAATACTTTGTAAATCTTTGCAATTCATTATATTCCCCGGTAATTTTTTACTGTGCGTGTTTGTACATTTTGTATCATGACAAACCCTTCTCGATTCGGGACCTTCGTCTTGTATCATTTTCACCTTTGACTTCCTTTCTCCAGCGCGCATGTGCAGCGTGCGGGAGATGTGTCGAGCTGGTATGCAATGTTGATGTTGGCATCGGGTTTAGTTCGTGGATACCTACTTGAGGTCGAAATTCAGCACCTTCCTTGGAAGCGCGTCCCGAGGAGCGCGATTTCATTAGCGATAAGCGCATCACGTTGACTGACGTATTTTACCACCCAATATTCAGATAACGTCAAGTTTCGAACGACCGGGTTCAACGCCTGCATTGCTCCCATACTACAAGCAACAATGTGGAAACAATATCCATGGAAATGTGGCTACAAATGAAATTTGAGGAATGAAAAACTATCATCCACGCAAAACAACACCAAATGGTATTTGTTTTCCTCTCATTCCCTGCTTCTCTCCAGAGGTTTGTTCTGGTCGTTGGAACGTCAGCGGTTTCGGCGAGTGCCAACCAAGCCAACCAACCAAATTAATTGAGTTGTGGAGCCGCTAACGCAACCAACTCCTTATTCCTTGCACTTTCCACTTACTCTCGCAGTCATGCATTCCGGCTGCGTCCTGGGGCGCACGTATGGTTTGTGTTTTGCTACAATTTCATAGCGTTTCATTCGTATTACACTAAACGTGTTTACGTTTCCACTACAAGCAAGCGTTTGTTACGCAGTCTGTGGATATAAATCGAGTGTTGCAGGGTGGAATGGCTGAATGAAATTTTCCCGTTGGCAGCGCAAGTAATTTCGTAAATTGAGCACATCTTCAAACGCAGAGCAGACGCATGAGCGAAAAAATGCAATTCCTGCTTTGGGCGCACGCGTGCGAGAGCCATTAAACAAATTGAGTCACAGAGAAAGAGAGAGAAGAGACAGGGACAGAGGTCCCAAAGCATTAATCTGCTGATTTTTCCTGGAATCAAAGGGACTATTGAAAGACGGACGGGTTTATCTCTAATTGTGCTCCAGCCACCTTTGCGTGCGAAGTGTTGAGGAAAAAGTTAATTAAATACTAATTAATTTAATTAATACGAAACTGTACGAGATGGACGTTTGCGATTCACGTAGGATGATTGTGCAGATTGGTCTCAATGCTTCAATACGGAGAATACGGTAATGGTATACTAGGTGAATTAAAATACCACAAAATTATAGAGAATAAATTAGACAGATCATGTTAATACAGATATGCACAGATACTGGTGATATTGATAATTAAGAAACAGCTCTAATTATATCTATCCGACTATAGTTAGTAACAACCAAAGTGTTTAATATTTAGCTTAACAGTTGGTATAGTGTAATGCGTGTATATACAAAGGTCTGGGTCAAGATTTTGGCGTGGATTTTACACTTGAGAACCTGTCCTTATACAACACCGTGCGCACCTTCCTACTCGCCTCGGTAAGCGAAGGTGTAAACGATGTAATGTGTCCGCCGTTTCAATCGTAGTCCGATGTTGGTCTGCTATCAGCATCCTTGTAACGCACACCCACACCGTTCGGAATACACGCAGCTATAAACACATTTGGTAATTCCATTAAACGGTTTCTGAACTGCTGCTTTCAATGGCTGCGTATTCTGCACAGATAGAATTCCGGAATGCCCAACAACAATATCATTATTGCCCGCTTGTCGGATATGCTTTGAAGCTATTGGCTACATAATTTGCTTTTAAAGACTGCAAATCTTGCTCGCGACTCGTAGACACATAAATTACATCGAAATTTGTTCCCGTATACAATGTGTCTCAGTAATGCCACTTTACGACCACAAGTCGCACTAAGGATGTCAACCATTAAAGTGTAGATATTTATTCTCGCCGCCTGATTATGATTTGTGTGGACACACATTGTGGACACGTGGAAATATGAAAATTGTTTCCGCCACAAACACATTGTGCGCATTTGCAGCCGCTAATTCGCGCGGTAATATGCAATTTTATCTGCTGGCTAATGTCTTAAACAATGTAAAACTAAAGATTTATTGCGTTTGTTTGCCGGTCTCGTTTGCATTGCCGGCTCATCTCTGCGCGCCGCGAGCAAACGAAAAAGTTCGTAAACCATATCGCTAAAAACTCGTGGCTCTTCGTCGTCGCAGCCATAATTCTGCGCCTATCTACGCTAGTTAGCTGCTGGTGTACTGGATATACAACTGGTGCAATTATACTCTTTGAGGATGTTGGAATGGCGCCGATACACGGAACCAGCAAACACGAATCATCCAAGGCAGGAATGTCGAAAACGTGAATTTGTCGGTTTTGCTCCCATTTCCGAAGCGCTTTTGTCATGCACATATAATTAGTGTATGACCGCGAGCGTAGCTCGCAATTACTGGCTTAAAGAAAGCGCATTATTAATGATGATTAATTCGACTTTAGTATAATTCCATGTTGTATTTCCAATGCCTTAGTGCCTCGGGCTGAGCTTCATCATTTCCTTGCAAGTTGATGAAAAGTGAAAGACTGTAAGAATTGCTCAATCGTACCATGACTCAATCAAGCATTCTTCTCGTTATTGCGACAACTAATTGAAAATGGAATTAATTCACATGAAGTAATTCATGTGAAAACCGAGTTGGCATACACAATTTTGATGACAGAGCCGTGGAGATGTTTTGTTAATTAAAATAATGACATTTTAATCAGGAATGAAATGAAAATGTCTCTTGATAATTAACTTCTTAACTTTATGATCGTTATAAATTAGTGTTTTATAGTTGTTTCATTGGACTGTTTTTCGTTTGTACAATTTGACATAGATATTTACTTGGATCTTCTGGACGTATGCATTAATTTCTCTACTTCGTTTTGAAATTATTACTCCATAAACATTAATGACACTTATATGTTCCCTAATGAAGAATGACATTTATCTGTTTTGTCATTGTAATTATTACAGTTCAAGGTGATTGAACGCGAAGGTAGTAAAGTTATTTTATCTGATCGGCAACACCTACAAATGTCATGCAAATATTTTATTGACATAGTCACAAGTAAAACTATAAATTTAAGTTTTTTCATCTGTTTATCTCTATTCTCTCATACTAACAATGAACAAAACGTCATAATATCGCACATACTCCAATTAGAGACCAGATTAAACGAAAGATTGTCCGTCAATCGTGATGAACACTGTCAAAATTCCATACCTTCACCTCATGAACATAAAATTTATCTATATAAATAACTATCAATATCTTTTAAACGTTTAATGTCAACGCGTGTGGTGGATTCGCCGTGCGTCCTGCGCTTTGCATGGTCGTGCCTCACTTCGTGATCGCGTCATGTGCACGTGCACCACGTGCCCAGGAGTGTGTACGTCCGCAGGAGCGTGTGCATGCCAGGACGACGGCGTTTTATCATCGCATGTGACGTCAATATCGTAGGTCTCGGCGGCGCGCAGTCACGCGATTTTATAATTGAATAAACCAATTTAATACTGAATACTGAGTACGGAATACTGAATACCGAATAAACATTACGTTTATAAATAAAAAGATAAACATCACAAAACACATTTGTAATTTACAGAGAGCCTCATGGTGAAAAGGTTCAAATATAAATAGGATTGGTGGTAAAGTGCGAGTAGAAAAAGCCAGAGAATAATTGTTATTACAGGTAACAATGCAATGTCTTAAGTCACAAGTCACAAGAAAGAACTGCAAGGACGATTGCTCTTTTGTACATACAAAGGTTTGAAAAGCAGCTTGTAATAATGGTTCGTCTAGAAAATTTACTATTTTTAGAGTATGACGCGGATTGCTATATATACCTAATTAAATATGAAAGAAGGATTACATAGGTCAACAAAATTTGTCTTTTACTTAAGAAATCTCGTTATTTCAGATTTAAATTAAACCAAAAAAGTGACATGAAAAAAATTACATTTGTATTTACGAGATTTATGAGATTGTTTTTAAAAAAAATTTAAAGTGTCTACACTATAAAATAACGAAATTCAACTATGTAGTTGATACAGGACCGAAGATACAGCTCTTCAAAAACAAGTATTTTTTCAGGTTGGTTTAATATTAATCCATAATTTAGGGATTCTACGAGCACAGTTGAATGAAAATAAGTTATAGCAAAGTTAATTAGATTTAGTTCAATAATGTATATTGAGGAAACAATTTTTCAAAAATAACATAAAATTCATTAAGAAAGCTTCAACTTGTTGAGTATCATTACTCCGAATTCAAGTTTTTAGCTCCGAAAAAGACCTGCTTAATTTTAGGAACTCAAAAAACCGTAAATTCTTCTATATTTTTGCATTTGCATTTGCATTTGCATTGTTTTTAAAATATATTCCTGTTGCAATTTAAGCCAAAATAGATTCTGTTGGACAAATAGGAGGCTAGATAAAGTTCTTCCACAGATATTATTTACAATAGTAAAATTACCTGTTTTACAATCCTTTAGCTTTAAATTTCAAGGAAACTGTCTTTCGGAAAGCTGTCTGCAAACTGGTATAACTCACAGATTTAATTTTAGTTCATTGAAAAATATGATATGGTGAATAAGACGAAGAAATTATCAAAAATTCATGGATTTTCGAGTTCTAAAAGATATTCACAAGTCTTTTTAACTGCAGACTTCAATTTAGAGAAAACAATGCTCAATTATTAACAATTTTTGCCATTTGAAAGCACTTCTTCACTTATTATTCTTCCATATTTTATTTTTTTACGGTAGTGGAAAACAGTCTATGTGCATTATTTAGCATTGAAATTAAAATCTACAGGGTCAGTCAGAACACTACTGACAAACTTCTAGAGGATGATCAGTGAAGTTTTCTAAGTATTTTGATATGATGAAAGTATGGTGTCCGATATTTGCGGAGTTATTCCACTTTGTTGTTTTGTAATTGTACAATTTTACCCTAAAAGAAATTGCAATAACTCGGTAACGAGTCGCCTGAGACCA
>JAODVP010071023.1:0-13930 GCA_025400035.1 Tetradonia laticeps
TTTGGTGCCCAATGACGTTTCAAGATGGTGGTCACGGTTCATAACCTGTGTATTAACTAACCTTGATTATATCAGTCACACAAACATCGGTCTGTTCAGAGCACGTGAACAAACGCAATTACTACCAAAAAAAACTAACTATGCAAAAATAATCGACAGTAAAGAACAAACCTACTCTATTGCTCTATCTGTTTATGTGCCAACCCTGCACGAAACATATTCCAAATATTTTATACATAACGAAGATTATACCGCGTATTAGTAATTCAAATCATCCTGTACTTCGTAATAAATCAATAGAGAAATTTAAATAGAATCGAATAATGTTTATAATATGTTACAAACAAAAATAATTATTATTGTATAAGCTTGACCGTTATGTTTGCCTCTATTTGTTAATTATTTATTGATTTCATGACATAGAAACTTATTACTTGGATAACAAATTCTTCTGTGCGAGGTTTCATTTCCAATAGCAATAGAACATCTTACTCTCTCTCTATAATTCAGATATCAACAATACTATTGAAACAATACCTTCATGTACAGCAGTGTAATTATTTTTATTATTATCATTACCATCGATTAATAATAATACCCAGTCCTATATTATGTCATCTTATAATAATTCATTAAATTATAATTTAAGATTTTATTACTTCTGAGTAATGAACTCGTATTTATCTACACCTATCCCGCCCCTTCGGAATACCGAATTGCACGTACGAATACAGCCAACCCAAATTCACCATCCAGTCCGTTCTCTTCTTACAACACTCACCAACGGGCCGAGAGTCCACGGCTCTCCCTAGTTGAATGGGAGCATTACAACGAGCGCAACATCCAAGGGCCAGACACCTATGCCTTTGGCTATGACGTGCAAGATCCAGACACTAACGACATTCACTTCCGGCATGAGGAGCGGCTAGCGAACGGAACTGTAGTCGGCAGCTATGGATTCGTCTCGCCCGACGGTACTGTGCATATTGTGAAGTACACTGCTGATGACTTGGGCTACAGGTAGGAATGTTACGAAAGGAATGGCAACGATTTACAATGTAGGAATAGAAGTATAGTGTTGATTAATGTGTTCCAGGGCTACCATAGAATCAGCAGAGCGATTCGCAAATGTGAAACCCATCCGGGTCGATGTTGATCAAGCGTTGGCGGATGAACTCGCGTTGGCAGGATTGACGCTGCGGACCATGCCGACATATAGTAAAGAGGAATATCAGCCAGAATCAGGAAGCAATTATTATAAACTAATGATGAATAACTATAGATTAGGTCAAAGAGAGGGAAGATTTATGTTATAATATAAGTTAATTAAATTATTAGTTATTTATGGCCATACTGAAGAAAATATTCGTTTGTATCTAAAATATTTATGAGTATATACATAAATTGTATTTGAAATACTAGAATACTCATTGGTGTTACATCAGTGTGCGCAGGGGTTTAATGAGTAATGTTAACGACCTATGTCGGCACGCAGCGAGTCCGGGCCACTATGCACCCTTTATTCCCCCGGGGGGTTGATGGGTGAAGAGAAGAAGATTGCCACAATAACGCAACTCATGTGTAACATTGTGATAATAACCACAGTTAAAAGGGGTAAGAAACATTGACCTAATTAATGCTAAATTATAGCTCCCCGAACGCACCCTGCGTTTTATAGAATTAGACATTCATATGTTTATGTCAATTATTTAAACAATGTCAAAACACAACGACATGTAAATACTTTACTTACATTTGTTCGCTATAAAGCTATTATTTCAGTGAACTCCATTGAGTTCATAATTATTGCCTCATAATGGTTGAAAGGCGTGTCGTGGCAGAAGATTCCGAAGATGTATCGGTAGACGATGACGATGATGGATCAGATAAAGATGGATCAAAAGAAGCACTGGCCGAAGAACACATCTTTGACCATGAGTTGAAGGAGTATCGCAAATCCATTCTTCCACATGAGATCAGCAAATTGACACCCGAGGCTCAGAGCAGTTTCTACTCTAATATCGCAAAGTCGCAATATGTGGATTCACTAATGCGGCGCACCGTATCATCGGGTGGTGGGTCTCGGTTCACTTACGAGAAGACTGATCTTAGGCCTTTGAGGAAGTTGAAGTACAATAAGGACGTCACTTATGTGGACGACATCGAGCGGCCCACGGTGTACCAGAGGAAATTTGCCTTTACTGCTACGCCCAGTTGGTACACCATGATCCGGATTATAATTGTGGGCCTGCTTGCGGTTCAGGCACTTGGGCACCCTGATGTGACGCAAATTGGTGATTTTCGTAGTGGGCTGCTATGTGAGTAATTTTTATATGTTTATCAATAACATAGGTTAGGTTAGATTCAAATAGTACGTAGGTTCTCACCCTGGAGTGATGACCCCTAAGGTAGCGATATTGATTATCAAGGGGGGAGGGAACGATATTGATTACATTTTACTGAAATTATCAAAACATACATATAATTATTAAATAAAATTTTATTAATATAATGATGTAGGGTGGCGATAGGTCCTTCCCAACAGAAGTTTGGGCTACACTTGTCTATGAAATGATTTTACATCCTAATTTTTTTCGTTTGAATTTTTTTCATCTTCTCCATTTGAGATATTGATTTCTTCAAATTAAACAATATTAACGAATGTTGAAATTAGTGCTCTATAAACTCCATAGCAACGTTTCCCAAACTCACCAGTCTGTCGCCAGAAAATTTTCAGTGGGTCCTGTCTTCAGATCGGACGATGTATTTATATTTACAGTAATAGCGAAACATAGGATAAAATTTCATCCTATGCATTGAAATATCTTTAAGATTGAGCGATGAGCGAAAATAAGTTTCTTGGAGAAAATATGAAAGATTTGTATTGTAAATTCATATGAGACAGTTTTCTCCTCAAAAATTTGCTGCGATGCATTTTATTAAGTATAAAAATATGCATTTAAAGTATGTTCTTTATTGAAAAAATCGCTTTATTCATATTGGTAACGGTTGAGTATGTATAGGCTTGCCAAACGTCCCGGTTGGACCGGGAGAGTCCCGCTTTACGATTAAGAACGCAGTGTCCCGGCCGGTTTACTACGGATTATTTTAAATTAGTCGATATAAATTTAAAAAACAATAATTTTGTAAGTAAACACTAAAACGAAAATAGAAAAACGGAAAAACGGAAAAACGGAAATAGAAAATAGAAAGGTTTTCTACTTCATGAAAAATAATTGGAGTTAATGGTAATTGGGAGTTAATCAATGAAACAAGCTTAATTATACATGATATAATAATATTTAATGTATGTCTGTTAATAACGTTACATATGTGTAATTTATCTCTACAATTTATTTGCTAATTTTTTGCTGTATTTTTTAGTTAATGTAGCTGCTGGTAGTTGTTCCTGTAGCAGGGAACGTACTTTTCAAAAAAGTTTGTGCGGTACCCCCCTCCCCACCCGATACCAGAAAGATCAGTCCCGGTTGCGGATTCCAAAAATCTGGCAAGCCTAAATATGTATATCTTAATCGAGAGCCCCTAATCGAGACCCCTACTCTATAACGTTTTTCATGTATTTTTTGCCACGACCCTCTTATCTTAAAAATTTAAATATTAAATATTAAGGTGGCCGGCGCATATCGGTATACGTAATTGTTGGTACCTAGTAGAACAACGCGATGTTGTTGAAGTTGTAGGTGATACTTTAAGCAAAGAGGAAGAAGTTATTAACACCATATAGATAATAAAGCTTGGGACTCAATTACATCCCGGAGTCCGTTATGCTCCGGTCAATATAGAAGGAGATATGAGGAGGGCATAAATGGTCTTAAAATCCAATTTTTAATTTATCATGTGGTTATGCTTGCAGTAACGTTGTATACAATCTACGTAGTCGATTTGCTGGTCAGTTATATAACCCAGCATCTAATAGAATCACCTGTCATCGCCCCCAACCCTGTATACAAACCTTATTGGGTTTACATTACCGACTGCATCGCAATAGTTCCCCTCCACTGGGTTATACCAGAATCTATGGTTGAGAATAAACCACTCCTCGTTATACTACATTGCAAGACATTCTTACTGATCATCCGTTTAATGTATGAATTCGTCTACGCCTCATTGCAACTAGAGATGAAAATGTTGGAACGAATCTTTGAATTGTTTATCTTGACAGTTGCTTTGCGCATTGCGTTTGCTTCCATTACATTTACAATCCACGGAGTTGATATAGGCACTTGGTTCTCGAAGGTGGACTGGATGGAATTTAAAAGTACATTGGAAACACTTGAACTCAGTGTGTTCCAAGTGGATCTTCCGGTGATTTTCACCGTGCATATTTACAACTTTCTGATCTATATTCCCGCACTATGCGTGCTTATTTTCACATACACGTTGAATAACGGAGCGAAATATTCCTATATCACACATGTGCACGTCTTCCAAACTGTGTTAACCGCCCGATATGGGATCTCCCAGGAAAATAGCCAGAGAGTCCTAATATATTTGAAGCGAAGATGGGAGACACGTTCGGATTTCATGTTTCTGGCCGCAGCGAAAGAAGAAAGAATCTGTTGCGCAACTATATATCTGGCATTGCATCAAGACCGCAATTTGCTGGCCTTGCAACATTGTCCGATGTTAAAAGTGCTCGACTATCACATCCTCCGTTATCTGGCACAAATGATCACACCTACCATGTATATGAAGAACATCTATTTGTACAAATTCCCCATGCGCAAAGTATCAATGCTTTACATTCAATCCGGAGAAGTACATTTGCTTTCCAGTGAAGATGGAGAAACTCCCATTCTGAAACTGACAGCGGGTACGTGTGTGGGTTCGACGGTTCTGCTTCTTCCATACCGAAGTAGCTCAAACTTTCGCACCGGAACGAACTGCGAGATATATGAACTGAAAACGCGAGACTTCTGTAATCTGGCAAGAGATTTTCCATCAGCTTATCGTCAGTGTCTGGATTTTCTTCATGATAAGATTGAGCAGGCGATGGTGTTGAAGGCTATCAAAAAACAGAATGATCCCAAGTCGATTGACAAGACTATCATTTGGATAAAGAAGCAGCTGCATGAACTGATGAGCCGGACTGCAGAGAACCCCAGTGATCACAGTATAAAGAACATTTACCTCATTCGGGAATTGAAAGAGACTGAACTAAGCGACGTCATATACACGAAAATGAACCTTGCAAACCTAAGTATCAAACCTCGTGATACTCAATATAGTGATATGGTGTTTATCAAATCCACTTGTCCTTGGGTCTTCCATCCCCATTCGCCTTTACTGAAGTTAATGTGGAAAATCGTCTTTGTGCAAACCATGATTATCTATCTTCTCATTTTACCAGCGAATGACATGCCGGAATCTCAATTGTTCTTCCTCCTTCATTGCCTTGGCTTAATTTGCATGTTTATTGAGTTCATGCTCTTATGCATGACGCCGATCAGGCATAATAGTTCTCGCCACATGTGGGTGATATTTATCGATCGTCTTAGAAGTGTCACCTTTGCATTTGATTTGATCTCTATATGCCACAGTATTTCCTATTTGATGGGCTTTAGGTCATATTCCACGTGGGTAGCGCAGCTGCGATTGTGGAGACTTTGGGCAATATACCAGTCCATTGAAGTGAACGTAGTCAGTCATCTTTATATAAAGCAAATAGTATCATTCGCTTGCTTGTACTTTTTGCTTTGGTACAATTTCGCTGTTATCCCAGGTTACTTTAAAGGCACCACCACTTTCTTTTCATATGAATCGCTGGCAGACGCCATGGAACAAATAATAGATTTTCCTGGCTTCCATTACCATCTTGTACCCAATCACATTGTGCGTCTCATTATTGTTACCGTTCTCGCCAGCAGCTACCATCTGTTTCGGCAAAACTCAATTCAAATCTCCACATCGCTAGATGCGACCACACGTTTCATGGATGCGGCAATTGTAAAGAAAACAAATCCGTCACTCACATTGCGGTTGCATTCCTTCCTCACACTGTTGATCAAGGACTGGCACTATCTACAATTGAGGCGTCATCAAGAACGATTTGTCCAGTTTCCCGACTATATTGATCAAATGATCCTGCCTGAAAATCTATTGATACACCTGAATCAATCGCCATTTTTCAGCAAATTTCCATCCGAGCTGATAACGGAGGTGGCTAATACTTCGACAGTGGAAACATTTTATGAAAATGCAATAATCTTAACACGTGGTACAGTCAGTAAGCACTTTTACATTCTGCTTGATGGGCAGGTGTGTAGCATCGAGTTGGATGAAGTACGTAAAGTAGAGAAGAATACCGACCTTAACAGTTTAGAGATAGCGTTCAACCGACCTAACGCTCGCCATTTTA
This sequence comes from Tetradonia laticeps, assembly GCA_025400035.1. Taxonomy (NCBI): domain Eukaryota; kingdom Metazoa; phylum Arthropoda; class Insecta; order Coleoptera; family Staphylinidae; genus Tetradonia; species Tetradonia laticeps. Next base: position 6,380 of record JAODVP010071023.1, read on the forward strand.
TAGCGTTCAGCCACGTAACAGTGATCTCCGTTTCGTATGAAAAGTTCCTCCAGCTGCTGGGGCTCTTTCCTAATACGCATTCCATCTATGAACAAACCATTGCTGAAATGAAAGTGGAGATGACACAGAAGATAGATGCAATTATCTTTGGAAAACCCGCAGTTATAGTTGAAGTAAGTAGATTTGCCGAGATCACGTCCTTCTTCTATTTCCAATGCGTGATGTACAAAGATTCTTTCGATGCTTGGAATTACTTTCCCCCTTTTGATAAGTTATCCTTCTTTTCCTTTATTCGATTCTTTCTGCTACGAGTGACCTTTCATCCGGAAGGTAGTTTCTATCAATACTGGGAGCGCTTCAGAGTGTCATGTTTGTGCATTGGGATTGTTGTTTATATGATACCTTCATATATTCTTGGACAAATAGAAATCTATGCATTAGTTTTCGAAGTTGTGGGATTTATTGATATATACATTCGACTTCATGTATGCTATTACAACCAGCTAGGTATTCTAATCAAACATCCTCTATATACAGCCATCCACTACCTCACCCATTCATTCATCATTGACTTTATCTGTGTCCTTCCTCTGCAGTTCTACAGCAATTATACCCTTTTCTGCACTCTAATTCGTGCACTGCGTGCGATTCAACTCTATAGACTATTTGGATACCGAAGCTATACCTATGAAAAACATTATCTTATATCCATCATTGGAGTTCTGTATCTCATGATCATTATTATCGTCTGTGTGTCGACAATTATCTTTGAGCTTTACTGCATCGAATCCACAATTGACGAATTGAAATGTCCGGGTGCTGAGGGTACACACGGCGAGTATCTCTATGTGAAGGTAATTTACGTGATAACAATGGAAATTACAGGCGTTGGATCCCATCCTGACTCCATTGTGTTCATTAAAGAAAATGCGTGGACTGAAGCATGCCTGTGCGCATCATTATTCATGAGCCCATTTTGGAAGGCGTACTGTGTTGGAAAGATCTTCAACCAATATCTACCGAAGTATCTTAAAATTGGGAAATGCAGCACGGAATACCGCAAGTTGATTAATTTTATGAAAGAGAATGGAATGAAGCGTCAGCTTCGCGATCATGTCATGGATTACTTCAACGTGCGATGGGACTGGGTGGATAAGTTAAGCATTGATGATGTTCTGAATCACATGAATACGGGTCTAAAGCGAGACTTGCTCTTTCACGTTTACGGTGATCCATTCATACGATTCAACAGCTTCACCACAGATTATCGCAATCTTATCAACTTTTATAAAAGCATTTTCGTTCTTGCTACCCCAGTCACATGTCCGACATTGGGGAAATTTATTTCCATCCACGATATTGACTCTACCATCTATTTCATATTTAGAGGCGGCGTAGATTTGTTTGGACCTAACAAGCAGTTCATCATCTCCTTGCTTCCAGGCTCCATATTTGGAAATCTTCTAGTGAACCATGAAAGTCGTCAGGCTGTGATGGCAATTGCAAAATGTAATACCCAGTGTTTGTGCGTACCTTCTGCACAGGTCTTTGAGGTCTTCAAATATTTTCCGAGAATTCATGGTAACTATATGAAGGCCGCCAGGAAAGCAAAGTGTTACATCAAAAGCAAGGCCAAAGTGTTGCCTAGATACAGAAATTTGAATAAGCGGCAACAGTGTCGACTTTGGGTCATTGAATATATACTCTTCCTTCATTTAATATACGTTTGCTACCTTGGCATACTCGCCAACATCTACCAGATTGCAATGGGAGAGTCGAATTTCTATTTTCTCATGATATTGTACGCTCTAGATGCATACCATTGCTTAACTGTAGTCTTAAAGTATTGGAAGCCCGTTAGAAATAGCTATGGCTACTGGTGTGTACGAGCCGCAGACATTTTTGAATTTAAAGCACAAATTCATGAACTTGTTATAGATATAGCATCGTCCCTTCCGTTTGATATAGTCTTAATCTATGTTTCATCGGGAGTCTATTCGTCCTTTTGGTTTAATGCGCTACGTGCCAATCGATTGTTAAGAATTTACTACATTGTCCAGGAATACGATCAACACACACAAGTATACCTTACAAGCTACAAGAAATTATTTCGGAAAGTGTGGGTTATCTGGTACGAAGTGATCTGTTTCGGTTTTATAGCAGCTTCGGTTTTCGTATGGGTGGACCATTTCTGTCCAGGACATATTTTTCAAAACTCTACCCGAACTGATATCGATTTATCATCGATTGCTAGTCCAAGAGATTTGCCAATGTTCGAAAAGTTTCTACATTTCATCATGTACTTCCGCTTTGCGACCGAACACATTGTCCTGGAACATTCCAACTATCAGGAGACTGACTATGCGTTTAGGCAACTTGTCCTTACTGTGTTTCTGTTGTCATGTTTCGCTCTACAACTAATTATATTGTGTCACTTCTACTCGGTGGTTTACGATGTTTACTCTCGTGGTGCATTTATTGGTCACATAATGTTTAATAGTCATTTGAAAAATTCAAGCGCCTACACGCAATATATGAAAACGCAGCTCATCCAAAATTCAAGATTTGTATTTAGCCGCGATCATAAGCACAGCATTCGAGCCTTGGACAACCCGACCATTCCGCGATACTTAAAGGAAATGATAATGAATTCTTGCTTCGGGACTTTTCTCGTACACCATCCCGTATTCAAACATTGCCACAGTGACTTCTTAAGGCAAGTGGGAACTTGTTTTAAGTTGGTGGATATCGCCAGAGGCAATGCTGTTATTCACAAATACGATAATCGCCGTTGTATGTTCTTCCTACTGCAAGGGAGTGTAGCGGTGCTTGAAGAAGATGATGACATTATTGAGAATTTCATCTCCCTAGTACATCCGAATGATTGCTTCTGCATTCGCCTGGGATTGAATCAAGAAAATCATGCTAGGTATACCTATACTTGTCGTCTTGATTCGGCTATTCTAGAATTGGAATATAATGCTTGGGCGAAAATAATGCCCTATTTTCCTGCCACTGATAACATGCTAGAGAAGTTGGGTGGAAGAGCCTCAGAAGAGCCATTCATGAGAGTACCAATACCCAGAAGGTGGGTGACCCGCAAAAAAAGAGGACGGAGACAGTCTAATGCAGAAACTGTTGAACAGGAGAGCTGACGTGGCCTATATTTTTCTAACCTCAAGGAGCAGATTATTGTCGTTACTCTTTACTTGTGGGCTCTGTTTGTGAAACTTTTTATTGGGCCATAACAGTCGTTGGACTGTGATGGTAATTACAAACAACAATTCGCAGTATTTGAATTCCTTTTCGAGGTTATCATGTTTAGTCTTTGAGTAGATACTCTTCCTCAATTAAATAGTATTTGCTACTTTGGTGGCTTAAGCCACCAAATATTCCTACGTTGATTTAGATGAAGGTCTTCGGCGGTACTATACTCTTTGAGTGGATTATCTTCCCTCTTTAATTGCCAGTTTCTACATTCGCGTCATCCTCCACACCTAGTTAAAAATTGGAATGTATGCCCAGAAAAGCAAGGGACTATTGGAAGCCTAGCGTGGTTGATGGTAAGGAGAACAAAAACACATTGAAAATATTGAACTTATCAACACAATGAAGTCATCATGGATACCACCACAACAGCCCACATTCTGATGGATGTGTCTGTCACAATGTCAAGAAAATCATTGCTTTTGGAACAACTGTCAAAATTGTTTACGTAAAAAAGGAATTCGGCAATACTAAATCATGGACAAATTGAACAGCAATCTCCGCAATCAACAGCGCTGCGAAGGCCCCTACGTGTGCAACAAATGTCGCAAATCATTTCAGTTGTACGGCATGTACGCTTGCTACCATGGACATTACTTGTGCAAAAAATGCTATCAAAAAATCAACTCAGGTACTTACCTACCTACCTACGAATGTTGCTTACATTTATTCGCCAATATTTGTTTTTATCTCGATTGATGTAGGAAGTACTTACAATTTGGACCAAATTGGTGATGGCACTGATGTTCCTGTGTTGGAAGTAATTAATTATCGCCCACAGTCTCCACTATCTCTTACACATGAACGCAACCTAACGATGGATCGCAACAAAATCATGTTTCCCAATCCGAGCATCTACCAGAATCATACCATCAACAAACATAGCTCTTTGATAACATTAGCAACCATCTGCAAGCCAAGTCTTTTCAACCTCAGTGCAAGTTCACGAATGTTTGTATATTGAAATTCATGGTAATGCCCAACATAAATGGATTTATTTTGTAGACCAATTGTGTGTCCGCAATCAGACTGTAGGAAAAGAATCGCTGTGTCATCATTGGATGCGCATTTCCAGCATGAACACAAGCGAGTAGCGACAGTCTCTACTCGATTGGAGACTCGCAATTGTCTTGATTTCAACTTCAGTGAATTGCAAGGTCACAATCACAACGTGTGTTTGGTTCTACTACATTTGGAAGAAGCAGATGTAGAAATGAATGCAAGTTTACCGGAAGTGGGGGAGGTGAACTCCAAGTAAGGGTGGTCATCGAGTGTTCAATGCATTGTGTATTTTATTTTTCATTTTTTTTGTTTTATTAGGTTAAATCCATATACGAAAATGTCGCGTTGGTCCAGCACGAGCCAGGGGCATCCACGTCCTTTCTTCATTCTAGTGGCAGCCAGAATTCCTAGTGGACCTATAGACCATTCGGAAGAGACCATAAATAAGCACCTTGCTTCACATGAACGAGTGTTCTTCTATGTTACCTCGAATATTATCGGTAACTATAGCTACACCATTGCAGTGTCCACTCCACTTCAGAATGTCCGCGTCAAGTACTTTGGGCCCCTGCTTTCGGTGAACGAAGATTTCCGGAAATTGTGCGAAGATGGCAAAGGCTTAATTTTGAATCATCACCATGTAAATGGCATGAGTGGTGGATGCTGTTGTCCGGTTAACTTAGATTTAATATTGCATGAAAGAGAAGATCTGAACTCGTCATTAGCAGATTAAAATCGTAGTACAACCAAAGTCCAGCAAAAAGCATTGTCCGTGATTTTTTCCATTGTAGCATTAGTGCCTGTTAAATATATGGTATTTATAAAATGTGAACTAAATGCAGCGTGTCGAAAAATAAAATTGTTGGAAGCTTGAGTTTTCAATTTTGATAGAGGACGCCATCTATATATTCCTACACTTCTCCTACACTTCATTTATCGATTAACAGAAATCGAAAAACTATCGGATATGTAACACGTGTTTGACCTGTCAAACTTCGACAACAGTCACATTCATGCCTTTCATGGTGATTGATTATATTTAGAAGAGATTATCAACGTTATTGAAACATTTATTTTGTAAAATATTGCATAATTAATTATCTAATAGCAATGACCGAAACAGGAGTTTGTAAAATAAAGCAAGAGTATGTTTTCATTTACGAGTATTACAGTATTAGAATAATAACCTGAAATTTTAGGTTTGTATTGCCTGAACACACGAGAGAACTTAATTTGGAGTGTGTCTCAGATCGAGATAAACGAAAATTAGAAGATGCTGATGATTACAATAGCTTCAATGAGAAGAAACCGAAGTTTAATCAACAGAAACTTAAAGGACAGAACAAGGCAAGAAAGCATACTCATTATGTTGATTATAGCAATGAGGCTTGCCAGAGTTTAGTGAAATCATTAGATGTAGGCATTGATCAAAACTGCAATAAACCCAGGTGTGAAAAAATACATAAACTGGACGATTATTTGAAAGTGAGGCCTGATGATATAGGGGACACGTGTTATATTTTCCAAACATTTGGACACTGCAATATGGGAATCGCATGCAGGTTTGGTAAATCTCATTTGAATTCAGAATACTCTACTATAGAGAACGCACAGAAGAAGAAAATATTTGATATAGAGAAACAAGTTTACAATGCTGCAAGTCGAAATTTAATATTTTCATTAGGAAGGAAAACTTATGACTTTACCATTAGTGAGAAACTGATTGCCTATCATGATAAACTAAGAAAAAGAAAAAATGACAACAGTATTGACAATCCCAGTGAAGCCGAAGATACTAAAATAATTGACAATGATAAAGATGTTAAGACACTGACAACATCTGGATTTGTTACGGATGAAGACGTGATTGCCTTGTTAGACAGGGAAAAGAAGAAAATTTCATTTAAAGACAAACTGTACTTGTCGCCTTTGACTACAGTTGGTAATTTACCATTTCGACGAATTTGCAAAGAGTTCGGTGTGGATATTACTTGTGGGGAAATGGCAATGGCCAAAAGTATTCTACAAGGTTCTACGCCAGAATGGGCATTGGTGAAACGCCATCATACTGAGGATTTATTCGGTGTTCAAATTTGTGGCAGCAATCCTCATTTGCTCACTAAATGTGCTCAAGTCCTGGATAATGAATGCAATATTGATTTTATTGATCTAAATCTAGGATGTCCTATTGATTTAGTTTATCGCAGTGGTGGAGGTTGTGCGTTACTACATCGTACGCGTATCCTAGAACTCTGTGTCCGCAACCTCAACAAGATTATGAAAATTCCACTTACAATTAAGACGCGGACTGGGGTTTATTCAAAGGAAAATGTTGCGCATAACTTAGTCCCGCAGTTTAGAGAATGGGGAGCATCTGCAGTTACTATTCATGGGAGGTCCAGAGAGCAGCGCTACACGCGGTCAGCAGATTGGGAGTATATTCAACAATGTGCTGAGGTGGCGGGCGATATGCCACTTTTTGGTAATGGCGATGTTTTGAGTTATGAGGATTACAACTTTGCGAGAGGAACTGCGCCTGCCATATCGGGCGTGATGATAGGTCGTGGGGCTTTGATTAAACCGTGGATCTTTACGGAAATTAAAGAACAGAGGACTTGGGATATTAGTAGCAAGGAAAGGTTTGATATTATCAAGAAATATGTGAATTATGGATTGGAGCATTGGGGTTCTGATAATAGAGGTGTAGAAAACACTAGACGTTTTCTGTTAGAATGGTTGTCATTTTTGTATAGATATGTTCCCGTCGGATTATTGGAATGTCCACCTCAGAAAATTAATGATCGGCCACCTTATTACAGAGGACGAGATGAGTTGGAGACGCTGATGGCAAGTCCTGCTGCTTCTGATTGGATTAAAATCAGTGAAATGCTCCTAGGACCTGTTCCGGAAAGCTTTCAGTTTTTGCCTAAGCATAAAGCTAATTCATATAAATAAATAAATAACTGACATTATAGATCTTGTTGATTTGACAAACTTTAGCTGAGTATTTTCCTTAAATTTAACATTTATTGAATGTAGTACACCTGGAAAGGGCGTAGTGTTACTGATGTTACCATAGTATATGGCTATAGGAGCTACGCGTATTATGGGATGTTACTCATCTTACTCATGGTTAGTTGATAATATACAGGTTATGAACTAACTCAGTATATAGGCCAATTTACATACGCGGGGTGGAAGGTGAAAATGCCTTATGGCGTCACTATCGGTTTGTCGCTCTGCTGGCAGTTCGTAAAAGTACATAACAAAATCGTTTCACAT
>JAODVP010071798.1:0-13886 GCA_025400035.1 Tetradonia laticeps
GGCCGAGGCTAGATAGATAGTTTCCTCAAAAAATCTGGCCTATGATCGCAATGAGGTCAGATTTGGCGCCAGGGCGGAACTTTGGATATCAGTTGGTATGAATAGTGTTATCCTCTTGGCCAGTTTTCAATTATTATTACTTTAAAAAGTAGTACATATAAAATATGAACTGCTGTAAATTGGCCAAGTGGATAACTCCATTTATAGTTAGTTAGTTAGTTAGTTATTTTTTTGATGTTTTTGTTGCTAATATTGATGATGGATTTGTTCTGGTAACACGTGTACATGCAATGCAATGAAGGGCCAATATCCGGAGCTTGTTATCCGCCTATCCGGTCATGTAGCTGGGCGGCTATATGGTATCCGACTATCCGAGCAATCCACCATCCCTTTCAAAAGTATTTGAAATCATGATATGAAATGATTACATGACCGAACGATACAGTTCAAACCACTTGAACTCATTTATCATTTTTTTATTGTATATCTATGAGAATAAACATAAATCTATGATTTGGTATTATATAATCTAAATTTCCCGAACTGTTTTCACCATTATTCTTAGTTTCTATAGTAGCCAACAAGTCTGACGACATTTTTACTTTTACTTAATGTCAATTAGCTACGTAAAGAATGTCGATTCTTACTCATCGGTGGAAAGTGAATGTCATAAGTAAATTAAAATAGTCTTGCAGGCATATTTCTTCAGTTTAATGCATTTGAATTGTAAACTTGTCAATCAACAAATTTAAAGTTGATTAAACAAACGTAAATTTATAACACTTCGAAATATGAGCAGGTACTCTACGTTGAATTTAAAGAATTTTGACCTCAATAATGTTTATATTATTTCATGCTTGCCTGTGTTGAACATTTGAGTAACTAACGACGATATTAATTATTGTGAGTGCCATGCGCCAAATGTTGTTGTTACATTTTCAATGTCAAGGCTTCTCGTACTTACACCCCGTGCGCAATGCAATATCCTTGATTTAATATTATCAATAGTTAGCTACTAGTTATTCAATTCATCTACTAGTGCAATGTGTTTTCGAACAAAAAGTTCCATTGCAGCATATAAACTGTATTATTGCATAGCATTTAAACATTTCACAAAAAAAACATGACATGGGTGTAACGTAGATATATTTAACTACTTCATAGCGTTTTGAATTTTCTACGAATGTTGCTTTGTATTGTGTAAATTGTAGCAAAGAGTAAAGGGCATTCTTGAGGCGGTTCTTGAGGCGTGGTAGCTTCCACGTGCGAATAGTTTGTTGTTGTTAAAGATTTTATTCACATTACTGCACGATTTCTTCCACGTCTATGTTTAAGATGTTGAGAGATCTTATAATCGTGAGGTCTACCTACTGTTGGTACTATACTCACTGAAATGGTTCACCAAGATTCAATAACATTAATCAATTACATATCACGATGCCAACGCCCAATATGCTTAGCGAGTCCTTTAGAAATACCATCCGGATTTTTTTCACTTTTTCATTCTTCTTCATACTTGAACACGCCGCAACCAACGCAGCGCGGGTAAGGCGTTCCATCGCTTTTACAACATAAATATGCATGCCGTTCCAGGATTAGAATGATACACAAAATGTATTAAGCTGGATGTTGTATCATGAACTATTTTACATTGCCTTCAAGCTAAGTATTATGTCCTAGACGCGCCAACAATTACTTTGTCAGACAGTAATTCGCATTACCCCATATAATGGGGTAAAAGTAAAGTTGTTAAATTACCAAATAATAAATCAACAAAAAATCATTAATCTTTAAACTAAATCATATCTAACTTACTTATAGGTAGTATACATTGTGTTTGGTAATGCAGTGAGCTCTAACATTGACCGAAATTGCTTATAAATTGCAATTTTATATAGGTATGACAACTTTACTACATAAATAGAGGACACACTTTAGGAAGTTGATTTGGAATGTCTTCCGAGTATTTTGATATCAGGAAAATAAGTTCTGCGATGGCCCGTTCTCGAGTTAACTGACAATATAGTTGTGGAACTACGTAATTCTACACATAGGCAAAATACAATAACACCGGAACGAGCCATGTTCCTGGTATCAAAATACTGACAGAACTTCCCTGATCATTCTCTGAACGTTTGACGGTGCAGTTCTTTTTCCCACTTGTACGTCGGTGTTTTTAACAATAAAATAATTTATATTAAATATAACCTAAAATTGCGTTGAAATAACAAGAAATAGTTTATTTGATGGTTATGTTATGCGTGTAACAGCAATGTCAACTTAAAATCGGTTCCCACCTACTGACTAATCTATTATGTAAAAACAATGCAACTATTGATTTCCTTAACCTCCTAATGGATGAATAGGTTTACCTTTAAATGAAACGTAAAAGCTGTAGCAATCAATTTGTAGAGGTCTTAATTTATATTGATCTTTAGAACATTTTACATTAGTTTTGACCAATTCCATAAATGTATTATATTTCTGTTGTACGGTGGTTTTGTGGGTTTGTTTACCGTTGCTCCTTCTACTTATCTTGGAAATATGTTATCATCTCAGGAGTTAAATAAAAATGAAAGGCGAAAGTTAAATTTTATTCAAAATTTTCCCACATAAATTATTTACAATGATTCGTATCTTAAATCTATATAAATCAACAACAGCGTTAACACCATAACCATAAAAAAGCCATCTCAGCTTGATATGGTTTAAAACGGGATTATTTTCCTATTAGCTTTGAGATATTCAATTAGTTATTTCCTGTAATATTATGAAAAAGCCGGAATTAATAAATTTGTCACTTTTTGCGATTTTAATCACGCTCTACTTAAAATCTAATAAATTTTCTCTTATTAGCTATAGACTTCCTTCCTTCTATTAATAAATAGAGATTTCGATCATTATTTTAATTACTAACTGTTAGAGATTTATGCAGTTAATTTGAGATTATGTATGTGTATTATGGGTGTGTATATTCCATATTACGTAGAAATTAAAGAGCGTGGCGCTATTAAGTTGTTGCATTTATGGTGCTGAAACATAAGTCTTAAGATATTATGTCATTTGCATATACTCGCTCTGATATTAATAATATTTGTACGTAACCGGAGTCATAATATAAAACGCAAGCAGTATGATATAAGAACATCCTACGCATATTTTCTTTAACCGGAGGGAAATGGGAGAGTTCATTGAGTATTTAAGTCTGAAAATCTTAAATTATTTAGAAAAACTATTCCAACTATCACTCTTCATTGTTGAGTGGCCCGTCTTTCCTCATGGCTAATCTAACCCCGCTTTACTCTAAATACTACATAAATTTGGAAACTAAAGCAAATAACGTTACTGCAATTCTCACTCTATCCTTAATACTGACCTGATGTGATTGCATTATATATGAATTATGTTGCGGAACGCGTGAAAATTGCGAAAAATATAAAATATAACCGATAAAATTATCACTTAGCATTTCTGTAAAACAATAGCGGTGTTTTTAAATCAGCTCATAAAACGTTATTGAATTCATGAATCAACAATTATTTCCACTTGCAAAACTTCAAATTATCTCGGCATAATAGCTCAATTTCATTGTGTTCCGTGCATTTTCTCGCTGGTGAAAGAGAACCGTGTTCCATAATTCGCGTAAAATGCGCGTATTCAAGTATGTGTGTCCCCGTCACCTTATTATTAATTTTCCAGATTGATTCGTAATCCTGTGAAATTTTCAATCAATCACGACGCCGATAAACAACGCCGTCAAATATGCCGGCATTGCGAATCGCCAGCATTTGTTCAGATCCACTCACGATTATTTGCAATTGTTCACATTTGTACACAACGTGCATGGCTGCGTTTTCCTTGTATTCATTTGCGCTCACTACTTGTTGTTTTAATGGTGGGTGTAGACAAGAGTTGAGCAGACTCTAAGTTCAATGAATTTGCTGATAACCACAAACTCTATACAACATATTGGTGTAATCATCGCAAAGTCAACTTTAATTCGTTGGTTGTTGGATAAGATTTAGACTTTATTCCCAGTATGGAGAACAGTTGTTGAAAATAATTATAATTCTTGGAATGGAATACGCAATACATGCGTGCATTTTCCCAACAACCGCAAAATTACACCATATTTACTATGATTCATTTTACTACGAAAATTTAATTTTCTTCTTATTGTCTTATTGCATCAGTGTAATCACCATAATTTTATCTCCTGTTGTTTTTGCAATTATAGCTCATTGTTATTTCCGCATTTATTACGAATCACACATGCTAATATATTAATAACTAAGTACGTATATAATTAACGAGAGTATGTAAACATGTAATGAAAATCCTACCAAACAAAGAAACAAAGTGTGTTTATTAATCCTGATTACATTGGTTGTATAATCCAAGTCAAGTATGTTTCCGTTTATTCCGTAGACTTGAGAACTGTATACAACATTTCTTCACTTTTCACTCTACACAGATTCTATACTAACTAAGTCTTTAATACTACTTTAGTACAACATTACCACAGCGTTACCATTGCCTGATGTATGGTTAGCCCACAGAATCGAATTCTTACTTCTTGGCGGCGCCAAAAGTAGGTTAGACGAGTGCAAGTATTACGTTCTGGACCACATTGTCTTCAATCGACACGAAACAATAATAAGTGCATACATACCTATCTATCAACGTATACGTATTATTCTGAATGAAAATACACAGTAGACACATTGTAATCGTCATGAGTATATCTGCAATTAATAGCAATGAATGAGCATGCAATAATTAAACTAACACTACAATTGAGTTGATTTGACGCTGATTTGAAATAGGGGAATAGAAGGAAAATAGAATATGAAAAAAAAATCTTGTAGGACTTGTAGGACGCAACTTTTCTATCAGAATCGAGAATAGAGCTATAATGGTGCGTATTGGAAGTTTGAACGAGCTGTAATGCCTGAGGTAGAGAAACGCTACATAGGCTCAGCTAAGGTTTGGGTGAGAAACTTTTTATAAATAGGGAAAACGATGTAACATAAAAGCTGATTATAACATGCTAGCAATTTATAAAATGCAATGTTTAACGTCTTCTTTAAGGCATTTGAGATGCATTTAACGAAATGAATTGCAGTCAATTCATGTTTTTTATGCTTTATAATTAAATTTGCAATATATTGTCTACAACCGCGAGTTATTTAAAATGAAAATTTAATATGACTCAGTTTTTTTCCCATTGTGTATAATTTCTGATACAAGACTAAATTAAGAATTTATATCCAGATTCGAAGATTTCAAAAATGTAAATTGACGTTTCATTTCCTTAACATTTAATTCATTTTTGTGGAAAATAAAACAGAAGAGCTATCCGAACTCTTGAAACTGGAAAAGTAAATTTGTTTGGATGATCCATCTTAAGAAAGTGTATTGTTGATAGTGTTGATAGATTTTACCTAGCTACTTTCTTGGAATTATTTATTCAGACTATACTATCGCCCTCCCTGGGAGGGCTTCTTTAGTGTCTGCAAATATACAGGAAATGTTTTACAACTTTTATATAGATCTCACAGATAGACGGTTACACAATTTTTTTTACAAATTACAATTAAAAGCAATACATGTCGTTTATATAAAAAAATAGATTAAAATTTAAGTAATAAATAAAATAAAATGTAATAGTTGGTATAAAGTGTTTTAATTTTACTTTAGGTATCGTAGTAGTTTAGATTGACCTTTAAATCACACTGAGAAACATGGTTTCTTCTACAAGTTCTATTTGTGTGTTTATCATTAAGTCTTTATTATGACCTCTTTGTGTTTATCAATGTGATAGAATTCGTATAGGTTTTGTTTATTTGATTTGTGTAGTTGTTTTAGGAAGTTCGTCTTATTTGGATTAAGTTTGTGATTACTGTCTCTTAGGTGTCTAGACATTGCGGTGTTGTTATTTATATGTTCGTGTATTCGTATTTGGCACTCGAAAATACACTCCTAAAGTATATCTACGTTTATCGTGGAAACTTTTAAGCATAGTTTTAAAAACTGATTAAATTTGCTATAACTTCACTGACCAAACTTAATTATGTTGAACAAATTGAACGCTAGATGTTGGTCTTCCAAAGAGGGTATTGTTTATCACAATAATAACATTTAAGGTATTGCGCAACGTTCGATCAAAATATTCGGAACTATTATAATTACCTCATTTGTCATTACTGCTTTGAGCTTCTATTCTCGCTCGTGGGATGAATATCAGGCAAATTGAGCAAAACAGAAAATTTCAATATTATGTTAAATATTGCCTTTTTTCCATTTGGTGTCATATATACAACAAAATTGAATTATCGCTCATGCTCATGCTTCAATCTATTTAAAAACCATACCAAGTTTCATCAAAAGACCGATGTTTAAGAACATAGGTTCTCAACCTGGGGGCGATATTGCTTTGCAGGAGGGAGCTGTTTATTAAAATTATCAATACAATTACAATGGTAGGGCGGCAATAGGACGTTCCCAATTATCATTAAGGGGGCGGCGGTCAGAGAAAGTTGAGAAACACTGCTTTAGAAGATCTATTCACCGAACAAAACCTTTTTCCTAAAGTTTCCTAATATGTAGCCAAGTCTTTAGAAACTATAAACAAATTAACATATATATTAAAAGATTACATTGATTTAAAAAATCGAAAAACGACGTTTTTATGAGTATATTATAAGATGAAAAAAAGTGGTCAACTTCAATGTATGGTTCACTCGTACTAAAAACTACGATCGAAATTAGTTGGATATTAAAAGACGAATAAATATATTGGATTAGATAACTACTAAGATAAGTATTTCAGTAATCCAAAACTACTGTGCTACATTACTACTATTATACTTTTATTCCAATATACAGTACACCCTCGGTAATCTGACATACTATTGAAATTGAGGTTGTCTGATTACTAGCCGTTTTTTATAGTAATCGGCCAACCTACTGGGAGTAAATGACAATAATAAAGAATTACACTTTTAACAACCCTTTGAGAAATGGTTGTACAACTTTTTTTCAGAACAAAACTGTCCTTATAAAATTATCGATATAGCAATTACACGAGACGCATTGCTGGAACAGGTTTTGTAGCTGTAATTTTAGATGTAGGCGCATATTAAACAATTATGGTAACATTTACTGACAGATGTGGGTTAGGTAATACAACGTTGAATTGCTATTTCATCTGAACAATATTAACGAATAGCTGAGTAATATAAAGTCCACTCTGACTTTAACTCATGCAGCCTTTTTCTCTTGTTCGTGCAAGCCAAGTTGCACTACTCTGATTCTCTTATTTTTACAGTCACTTAACTTCACACAATTATAAAATACATTCCGTTTCACGGAGTATTAAATTTGCTTTAATTCAATTTGCTTATTTTTCTTTATTTATTTACATATTGTAAAACGCTCCGATTAGAGAAGGCAATAAAAATCAAATAAAATAAGGTACGAGGTTTTTTATTTTTATTAAATAAAAGTACAGATTGTGTTACATAGTTACTTTACTTGTAAACAATTCACCTCGAAAATGGTTTTTGAATACTATTAATATTTTGGTTGAGTCATTCTCTGAAACTGTTTATTACTTTACGAGTCATATCAGCTCTTATGCCTTCTTGTCTTATCAGTTCTCTTAAGGTAGTAACAATTTGAGGAGAGTATTCGTACCTCTTGATTTTAAATAGCACCAGAAAACCAAATCGCAGATAAAGTAAAACTATTAAATTGACATCAATGTGTTAGCAGTGAAGGAAACTACATATATAAGGGTCGTGTTGTTGTACATTTTTAAATGGCATAATTTTAACCTAAAAATAAAAACGATTTACCATATATCATTTTGTTTTTCTTAGAGTCGATAACCAGGTAGTTATACCTCTGGCAGTTACGTTCTGCGCAGTTGTCAACATGGGTAGAAAATGATATCCCGATTTTTTGAACCTGAATATTTATACGATTTTTCGCCTGGATTAAATCGTATTTAGCTGCCTAGCCAAATAATGAAATACATTCGCTTTTTTATTCTTTACAGGAGTTGTATTGAAACATTAATCTATATTCAGTCGGAAACTGAAATTTTTATAAATGTATAATTCCGTACTTCCTGTTTAATATTCACAGTTAATATTCACTTGCTTCTGTTTCTCAGATAATAATAGATAACGCTTGCTTTTAAATTGTGTTCTGTGGAAGTAATATAGACAGATGAAATAATAGCAGCAAATGTGCTTAACATTCTCCTGAGAACAGTATATCCATAGAAAGGATTGAAAGGAATAGCTATTTCTAATAAGAGAAGCAAAGAGTAATTATTAAATAAATAGATTATGATACGGTCACTGTTTACAAACTTTAATAGTTCCTATTAATTGCGTGCGTTCGCTGCTACTTCCAATTGGTTAATGTACAATTTTATAACCGACTGAAACGTTTATTGCATATACATGTATTATTTAAGTTAATTTAAATATTATTAAAAGTATTAATTCATTATTATTATTGACACTATAAAATAATGCAATTTATTTGATTACTTTCGGTACTAATTTAGATACTTATGTACATTCATGAATGTTTTTTGTGCAAATTGAAACTTGTTTGTTACGTTGAATGTGAACATCGCCCCAAAACGTATCCATTGATTTATTACCAATATTAATGTGTAACAATTACCCAGCAAATTGAATATTCATGATGTGTCACGCTAGCAATTCATTTAATGGAATTTACAATTTACAGACTCACTTCCCATTAATTCAATATACTCTTAGGTACCAGTATAAACAAACTGAAAACAATTAAACACAATGTAATTGAATTACATATAGACACAATTGATATGAATTTGAAATGGATTTTCGAATAAAATTAGCATAAGCACATATATGTGCACTGCCAATAAGAAACATATGTTCATAATACGTGATAAAAGAGTGAAAGTATTTCAAGTGAGTTGCGAGTAAGTTTAATGCTATATATATATACATACAGTCTTAAGCAAGCTGTGTAGAGTGAGGTGCTCGACTTAAGATGCCTTCCGGCAAACTCTGAGTCAACGACGGCTCACGAAATGTTACTCGACCAATTGAACTACTGTTGAGTATGTTGATTCAAGCAAATCTATTTAAGTAGTTGGATTTGCGTATGATATAGGTACTTAAATTGTTTGCAGCCAATATAATTTTAATACGATTTGATTGCACGGTCGATCTTTCGTACAGGGAGCTTTAATTTAACGAGAACTCATTTCTATAAGTGACTATAATTTGTGTTTTGCTGAACAAAGTCTGGATTTAAGCAGTAGATATTCTCTATAATTCAAAGAAGATTGATTGGCTTCATTCTATACCTCAACTAAGTCTTTCTTGGATATACATAGAATAAATGAAGTAATGCGGGCCTGACGGGAACTCGGGCCACTCTATCATTTGTAATCATAGGTGTCCTGCACGAAATTTAATGTAGGTACACGAAATAAACAAGAGTGCTACATTCGTTGTAACGCCTCCAAATTTAAAACAATTATGTCGCATATATTGTGAAGAAACTTGAACGTTTCATATACTCCCTTAACTTTATTAAGGCCGAGCGCTCACTAACCATTTGTGGCTGACACAAGTGACGAATACTGTTGGATATGTGTGCGGCCGGTTGTGTATGCAGACATGCAAATATTAATCTGCAGCGTATGTCTGCCACAAGTTGCGACCATCGGTGGCTATGTGTGCGTTAGGACTAAATCGTAAGGCTCTTGCCGGAATTGTACCGTCGTGGCTTGCCTATCCGCGTAAAGGTAGTCTAAAAGCCATTTTTAGCCAGCAATTCACTTAAAATTTAGATCTGATATATATCGAAAAGGCTTGAAAGGTTTAATCCTTCAGGATCTCGGTAGACCTCTACTACACCGGGCCTACGCGTACGGGATATTCTTCCGCCAACCCTACATAGCAAGTAACATTAAAGCCAAGTATCAAAAACAACGAAACCGAAAACCAAAATGAATTGTTCTAAATTGCAGTACGTTTCCCCGCGTCGCACCTCTTCCTGTGCCGGGCGTGTTGAGTTAGCATTGTAATTGTGTGCAATAGATTCTTTACATCTGTAAGTATCTATTGCTATCAGAACCGGGCGGGCAAGATGTCACTTTTCGCGACGCCGTAAAGCTAAATTGTATGCCTTGATTTCGGTACACTGGTTACCTTTTTATAATTCAATTTGGTGGACGTATTTACGTCAATATATGACACTGCTAACCTCGATATATAGCTTCATTTATCGTAATAATTTCTTGAATCTTTTAGTTATCTAGTTATATAATTCAAGTTCGGATATAGCGGAGTGATTCAAAGCTATAATACTAAACACGAGTTTTTTCCTGGAACAATTATCCATAGTTCTAAACAAAACTTAACTTTTAGCTTTGAAATCCATAATCCCACAGAAGTACATAGGAGAATTTCAATAAGTTAATATTTACAGTTAATATGAATGAATTACCCCTTATTTTCCAACAGCAGAAGAAATATTTCGCTTCAATTATTCACCAAATCCACAAAAATAAATATTTTCCGAAACCGCTATATACTTCTCTAGATAATGTAATGTAGATTATGTAAATACTTAGCACATTCGTTTCGTCTAGGGTAAATGTAGAGTTATGTTATGCTGCGTGCCGTATAATGTTTGTTAATTTCTTTCATTCTAACACCTTATAAAAATCACTGTCAATGTTCATATTTTATAGGCAATACATAGATTTTTACGAGAGCTGTGCTTTAAAATATTCCCGAAAGTCGTACCTTGCCTGAATCGAAAGTTATAGCAAACAAATTTCAGTATACCGCAAAATATCATCAAAATGGCGGCGTTTTCCCTTCCACTACGTACGCTGTGTCAGCATTCTAATTGCACGTTATAATTTTTTTGAACCTTTACCTATGTAATGGTATTATTTCTGTTTGGATCTGAGGGGTACTTTCTAAACTATAATACCAAACCGTATTCCCTGATTTTCCTTTAGTCACAAAACAGACCGGAAACTAGATAAAAAGAATCTAGTAATCTGTCAGGTTTTTACTGACGGGGAGATACCCGCCGTCCCCATACTGTAAATATGTCTTCAAATTTACCTTTAAATTAGACCTAAACGAGAATGATATAATTTAAGGTCACCTGATACAGTGTTACGAGAATATGACAATATTATCACTTCTCTTCGTGTGATACGCTTTCATTCATCTGGAAAATTAGAAAATTTAAAAATATTCTAAGTTATTTTGAGCATATATCGCGCGCGCAGCCGAAAATAAAAATATAATTTCAATAACTTCGAATATTTTTAAAATTTCTAATTTGTTTAAACTTTCCACACGGTACCGAGATTCGATCTCAGAACCTCTCGCGTCACATTCAGTCACACTTAGCACTTTGCTACGGAGCTGGTTGTATGCAAATAAGCATTCCAAACATACATTTTATTTTACTACATAAAATTTCAATGCGCCGCTAAACCGTAATACGCATGGCAAGTATTGTAGGCTGTTGGCGACAATTCCAAGGTACTTCAAAAACACGGACACCCATAAATAACCTTTGTAATTGCCGCAAAACCTCCAGGCACGAAAATACGACAAGTCACAAAGCGGAGGAAATCGCCTGCATCCCTTGACGCGATTGCACACCAAGCCAAATACAATATGCAAATGAATAACCGACAATACAGAGGAATTGTATATTGATTTGCTCAGATTCCGAGTGCACAGGTATGACTTCCAGGTATGAGAATCAGGGTCATAAACTGACCCGTTCCGTACAATTAGGTTCTGCACTATCTGAGTATCCAAGAGAATGATAGTACGTTACCTTATCTCTTTTTGGTCGTGCAAACACGAAAAATAATTAAAAATAATAATAATATAAGTATGCATGCGCGTACTGCGAGTACCTGATTTTAGCATTTTTGACGAACGCATTTTTGTACTAGAACTTAGAATTTACTAAATTGGTTTATTCCAATTTTAATTTGGTGCTACAATATAATATATAATTGATGAAGTTTCTTTTTCAAACATCTCGGTTCGACTGCCAGATATGCGGTATATCTTTTTATTGATAATAATTTAAACTTAATTAACGTTGGAAAAAGAAGTTTCATTAATATGTTAAATCAATGTACTTATTTAATTTTTTATGTGTGTGGTACGCCCTAATTAAAGTTTATAGATTAAAGCTTAAATCAGTATATACCATATATCAGCGTGGATGTAGTAATTTTCATATACATATATAATTTATTTATCTGAACTTCAATACATATAAATAAATTATACAACTGTCATACAATTATTTTTAATACTACATTATTGAATGCATCTTCTCTTCTCCGTTTTTAAAGCTATTTCACCATTCAATAAATTTGTAAGTTTATTTATGGCATTCTCGCCGACAAAATGCAATATAACTAGAACTGTATGTCCACTAGCGTGATTAAAATAATTGCCACTATAAAAGTGAAATTTATAACTCCGTAATGGTTACCTACATGCACGTATTCTATAATATCTAATACATATAACATTGCATTTAAATAAGTTACATTGAATGAAGCAACAAAGAAAAAGAACAAAATACTTTAAGTCTTCCATGAAGTACATACAACTAATTAAAAATAATACCGTATAATAGTATCGTAATTTATCTCCTATAAAGATTTATGAATATCGCGAAGAATTTATCCGAATACGTGTAGTACCAGGCGACTCTAAAATTAAAAAGATTGAGAAGCACTAAAAACAATTTCACTTTCCGATTAATTGCTAGTTTCCGCTCTTACTGACCAGTGCCCACTTAAATATATCTCTGCATGATGAGGATAAATTAACAGATATCGGCTAGCAAATAAATAAGTATGTAACTCACCTAAGATACTAGGTTTGGAAATGAAAGATCTTGAGTATAAATGAGTTTTACTTATTTGTACTTATACAATTTAGAAACTCCAAGGAATTTTGTAATTGATAGGTAGTTTAATATTCTTTTAAAAGCCTTATTAAGATAAAATTAATTGTATTCTGCATATGACAAATCTAATTTCAACCATTTTGTTTCTTTACTGACTATAAACAGTTTTATAGGCAGGAATTATTTATATACCATACCTAAAATAAGATAATCATAAATAAATATGCAATAAAATCTATATTAGGAAAATTTAAAATTAAATTAAAGGATATTAAGTCGTTAATATGCCGAAAAAGAAAGTTTGTGTTCTTATAAAGTGAGAACCAAACGTAACACTTTTTTTCATTCGATTTCACATCTCGGTCAGACGGCCAATGTCCGAATTAATTTTTTGGTAGTGTTACGTATCGCCGGTTGTATCATCCTTTTACTCTGCGTAAACTTCAGACAGACTGGTTGATATTCAGTGTGAATACCTGATATTAATTTATCTTGAAGTAATTGGTGTAAAGACCTTATGTAATAAATGCAAAGAACTGCATCGATAAACTTTCAGTTTGTCGTTTATCAGGGATGTTTTCTGACTATAACTTTGGTCTGCAAAAAAATGAGTTTTAAGCATAAAATTCTAGTTTTTTACTATTAAATCTCTAGCCTCATTTTTCTCGTGTAATATTTCATAATTTTCGCTACACATGCAACAAAGGCAAAACTAACACATTTTCTGAAAATGTGCGTGGATACTTCTGCCTAATACCGCGACAGAGACAGATAATAAATAGAATGCTAATATGGTTATTTAGATATGTAGCGACCATATTCGACTAGAATTTCCAAGCTCAGAAATTCCCCGTAGTGACCGCTACGACAATGAGGCTTAGCAGAATTCTGAGTAC
>JAODVP010071909.1:0-13885 GCA_025400035.1 Tetradonia laticeps
TCACATATTGCCGTCAACTTCCTCTTTGCCCGGCTCCACTCTTCCCACAGTAATTCCCCCTCCCAATTTTATAAATATATTCACATGGGCCATGTTATGTCACTTAAACAATCCAGGTATATTATAGAATTAGTAGTCGGGTAAAGTGTTTCATCAACGGTAAGTTATAATCGGATAACACAGTATAATATAAGATGCCACGTAGCATAACAATCCGTAGTATAACAAAATATAATCTGTAATGTTGTTTTTTGCAGCTTCACTTCAATAACATACACACAACCGAATGCAAGCACTTCCGGTGTAATCTATGCAGTGATCAGGTGTTTCACGATCGACTCACCGCAGAGCTGCACGTCAATATGAAGCATACCTTTGCCGCCCCCCACCATTCAGCCGTTCCTGGGTCCCAAAGCAGCAGTCCCTTCCTAGGCTTCCTGTCGCTGGACCACCATGAACGCAACCAGCCTTACTACCAGTGCCCCTTCTGTCAAAAACTCTTCAAGGACGAGTACTTGCAATACATGCATATCCTCCGCGAACATAACCATCGACTGCACACCGCTCAACAAGACCTCAAGCTCGGCAAGCATCAATTGGAGGCCAATGCTCGACAGAGATGTAATGTATGTTCAAAGACTGTGAATTCTGAAGCGGAACTGGCCACGCACAAAAAGCTGCATCATTCCAAGCTGCGCAGTGTGAGTCTCCAGTGTGCGTACTGCAACGAGCACTGTAAATCGCGCACAGATCTCGAGCATCATATGAAGACGCATCAGGTGAGTGCGGGTGGAAAAGGTAAACACAAGTGCAATATTTGCGATGAGATCTTTGCTAGTGCGACCACCCTCGCCGAGCATAAACTCTCGCATTGTAAGATCGTCGATGGGAATACCTGCACCCAATGTAAAACCCTGCTTACTGATGAGCAGAACTTCTATAACCATCAACTGCAGCATGGGACTTCATCATCTGCGGCGAACTCCAAGAACAACATGTTATCTCTTCCGGCTAATTGTATAGTCTGCTGTCAAACGCTGCAAACCGACGTGGAGATTAAACTCCATGCCAGTTTCCATTTAAGGCACTTGAGACATAACCTTAATCAGCTCAATAACCTCAATTCGAAAGAATTGATGTGTGCGGTGTGTAATAAACTATTTGATTCGGCGCAGCTGCATAGCGTGCATTCGGTGTATGTGTGTAAAGAGTGTGTAATGGCACCTTTGCCGCTTGCACTTCCGCTGCCACATGCAAACGGAAATTGCAGAAGTGACAGAAGCGACAGAAGTGACAGGAATGACAGTAAATCCCCAATCAAGTCTCCATCCAAGACAAACTCTCCTATTGACACGAAAGAAAAACACCTCTTCGCTTGTTTGAAATGTCCGAGGACTTTCACATCCGAAGAAGAGACTCAGAGTCATGCTGGCACACATTTACATGATGAGACGTCAGCTGGTTTGTCACTTGAATGTCACTTATGTCGAAATGTGTTGCCGTCTGCTGTCAAACTGCAAATCCATTTGATTGAGCATAACTTCATGGGCATCGGACAGTACCGTTGCTATGTGTGTTCGTCAGTATTCACAACAGCGACTGGTCTGCGAGGACACATTGTGGACCATGGTCCTGACCACCGTCCATATGAATGCTCCGATTGCAGTACGAAATTCTACTTCGAGACGGAGTTGGAGAACCATAAATTCCTACACTTGCAATTGGCGAAAACAACGTATGAAAAGTACGTGGAGTGCACACGGTGTGGCGCATCGATACCGGAAGTTGCGTACTACGCCGAACATGCGCGCACGTGCCTAACCTCAATGACAAACGCGACGAGTGCGAGTAATCATATTGTAAATATTAAAGTAGAGAACAATGTTGAGTATGACGTGGGTAAAGAGATAAAAAGTGAAGTGGGGAATGAGTACAACGCGCCTTTAGTTTAAGTGTTAGTTTAAGTTTCAGGTTAAGTTGTTTTGCACAATGTACACAATGTTTTTATATTTGACTGATTCGAGCGTAGACTTTGTGATACTGACACACTGATACTAGTACTGATACTGATACTAGAATTTGCACATTATGCAATTTGTTATCATAACCTAGATTTGGGAATTTGTAAATATCACATATGGTTCCTGCGAATGATGTTGGACGATGCACATTACATTATTTTTTACAGCGCATTGGGGAGGCCACTGTGCATTTTTAGCAGCGTGGTCGTTGTATCGTGTTTTATCAAGACCATCACTTGGTTTTTCCGTTGTTTCGTTGATATACTTTGTTTTCATGTTGAGATATTGTTGACAACGAATGTTTGAGCAATCGAAAGATGATCACTTGAGAAATAATTACAACTACCGTCCACATCCTACGTCCACCAACCCTCGAGTAATTTGTGTTGGTCACATGCAAACACTTTTGTTGGATTTACAATTATTTATTATTCTTTGTGTTATGTAATTATTAAATGCGAATAAATCTTTATATGTCAAATATGAGTCGATATCATTTCTTTTTTATTGTTTACGGCAAGATTTCTATAAGCGAAAATGTAAGAAGGTGGATTTGTGATTTATCAGTTCAGTCAATACAAACATCAAAATTTGAAATGATTAGCTCCCTAGTTTTTTCATACGTACTAGTATTTGGTGCTCGAGTTTGGTATTGAAAATTTTCTTTGTTTAAATATATCTTTTAAACAATCAGCTTTTTGTAAAATTTTTAGCTACGATTTCTAAATATGGAGATTTATATGGAAAATTTCGCACACACAGTTCTTCGCAGCAAAGCAATTTTTAATATTAGTGAAGTTTTCTGCTTTGCTCAACTTTTGCCAAAAATGTCAGAACATTATTCTCATTTTTGCTCAAATTTTGGTTTTTAGTTATGCCAGGAGAAAAGTGGACAACCTAACATTTTTATGTTCTATGCAATTCATACTTTCAAATGGTAATAAAGCTTTTCGTTAAACGCATTGGTAAAATGCTTAAGCCAAGAGAATATTTAATTAAAAATACCCTGAGCAAGAATTAGGCAATGTATATTTCCAATATACATATTTCTGCAACACTAAATTGGTCATAAATGAACCCTATAATTTAAAATAAAGTGGAACCGCTGAGTTCACCTGGTACGGATTCGACAATTGTGTCGAATCGGCTTTTTTGTGGTTTTCTGCAGTGGCGCTCACATGATACAGCTGCACCCATATACGGTAATTCGGTTTTGCGTTAGTTCAAAAAACCGAATCGCACTTCATTATTATCTTTTGTTTATTATGGTGGGTTGCATTTGCCAAAAATTGCGCGACAAAGTTTGGTGTCGTAATGTAAATTTTAGTATGGCTGACTACGGCCGTGGTAGTTATTCTGATGCGTCAATGTGCAACTAAGAATGCATCTTTGTGTTTACATAGCAATACCATATTTAAGCACCTTTACAGGTACGCCTTACAAAAGAAGACACAGTATAACATCGCAAAAATTAAGAACGTATGCAAATGGACACTGTAACAGACTATTTGAAAAATAAGAGTAGACAAAATACGGCCCTGGCCATTTCTGTTTAGCTCGCGCAAATTCTTCCAATACGAGTTTTATAGGCAAATTAAGTTTCGTGCCTTTCATCTATACCGACAGTACTGTGGATCCCCAGAAACTCTGTGCGCGCTCAATAAAATCGCCGAGGTAGTAGTGTCGAAATAGATTAAAAGCATGACAAGTTTGCCCAAAATTATGGCCAGCTGTTAGATTCACACCTTGCCAACGCAGACCAAGCTATTTCAATTTTAGTTTGAGGTTAATTTAATTAATTTAATTACATCTCCTTTATTTCTTATTGCCCGCCATTTCTTGTATTGTATACTAGACATTGTAAATTTTAAAAATTTATTACGTAAAACTGAATGTCTGTTTTAAAAACCAATTAAAAACAGCAATTTTTTACTTCAATTTTGCGCATTGTGTAATCCTATTATAATTCTTAATTGGAGGCAACTTTGCCTGTGTCCTCTCCATAATACGTTTTATCCATTCAAACCATGTCAATGCCCAGCAAAAGTGAAACCAGAAATAAGTGAATACGGCTTTTTGATTAATAACCTTTTTCGGTTATTAAGTACACCCCTATAGCACTAGTCTATAAACATGTGTTTCTAATCTTGTTTAAGAGATTTTAGGGTCGGATTTCTTTCTTAACTATTGCTAGGCACGGAACACGGCGGCTGGTTACCAAAGGTCCGTTTACAGGTAGAGATTATTTTATAGGGATTGGTCCCCGTCGTGCAATGAAGAAATGCGAGGTTCATGGCTAATATGTAATACAATTTGAGTCAAATTCACTTAAATCTAGTTACACTATAGTGGTTAGAGTACCATCCAGGGTCGCCGACAGAATTTTCGGGCCCGTATGCAATAAAGAGGTATGTATTTCACTATTCGATTTCTGTAACGACCTTTGTAAGTCCGGCCCTTATGCAACTTCCCCCACTGAAAGTAGTACATGTCAGCCACCATAATAATAATAATAAATATTATATCATGGATTATTATTATTGTTATGGTGGGTTACCAGTACTACCTTCAGAAGGAGCGCATAACTTTTGGCTGGGTGTGGATGAATAATAATTTCGGTATCCTTTCACGATATCCTGGTATCGCCATTCTCTTCACTGTATTTTTTCTTTATTTATTCACAAAATATACTGGAATAAATCGCACACCCGCACAATGCTACCATCCACTACCGTCCCACCAACCTACATGCTCACATCCACCACTTGGCAATTCAAACAAAAACGCAACTCAAAAATAATCACAATTTTGAATGTTATTCAATTACATGATATTACTTTTTCTCTCAATCTAGTGGTATTACAGGAAGATAAGTTAACTACTCAAAACATTCATGATATGGGTTGTGTTATTGCAGTTGTATAACCACTTACCAAGTTTAGAACACCTAACCTCAACCTTGTAACTTTATGACTATAATTGTTGGGAGTTAATCCCCAATTTATATACTCAATATATTAACGTCAATCATCACAAATTGCTGGAAATGTTTAATAACATTTACCTATTCTAACCTATCCTAGCCTAATCTATATACACAATTTGATTAATAAATATTGGAAATTTCCTAGTTCATAGTCTAGTATACAATACAATAGGAATAAAAATTATTAATAAATAATTTGTATAAGTAATGTATAAGTAAGGCACCTATTACTACTGTTAATGACTGTAGCGCTTCACGCGCCTTGTTAGGACTACATCTCACTGCATCTCACTGCTTCTCACTAGATTGATTAAGACCTTCGTCTTTAGACTCGAGCAAATGCTCTCTGCCCAATTTGTGTTTGCGTATTTTGGGAGTCGGAGTTGATGTGCTATCCAGCTGGTCACAAGACCCTGTAATATACAGTGTGGTCTCGTTAAACTGGTTCATATCTAGATTATCGGTGGAGCCTTCAATGTAGAGTGACTTGCGGTCAACGAACGTTATTTCAGCGGAGTTATCTACATCAATACAATCTTGCTTATTAACTGCAACACCGTCTTCAATATTTACACAATCTGAGTCTTGAATATTTACAATTGCATTGCCATCGCTTTCATTTGCATCTGTTACTTCCAGTGAGTTATCACAGTTAACATTCTTCATCAAAGTTATTATATCTTTTGGTAGTTCCGTTGCTACTTCTGGTGAAGTAGATTTGACTATATCTACTACATCTTCATTGCAAGATTTAGATTGCGAAACTAAATCAGGTTTATCTTGTGTATTGTTGTTAATTTCTTCATTGGAAGTAGGATTTCCAGTTGTTTGTGTCTCTGTCTTCGACGTTAGGTCATTAACTACTAAATTAATATCTGTATTGTCTTTACAAATAGTAGATTGACTTGTTTCCTTGTTAACATCCGTAGAATCATTATTATCACTACATTTGTCGTCCATAACCTCCAAATTACTAACTGGATTCTCTGTACTTTCTATATTAACCTGAACTTCCTCAATAACTTCATTATTCGCGTCCTCAGGTAACTCTTTTTGGTTTAAAACAGTAGACGGTGAGGTTATGTCATCCTTACCAATCTCACTATCACAAAACACTTGTATCTCCTTACTAATCTCTTGAATATCCCTCAGTCTGTCATTATCAAGTGGTTCATCCTTCTCCTCATTCTCTGAATGCGTGTGTGCCGTCGTGGAATAATCAGTGTCGTAGGAGGTGTAGGAATCTATACTCCATTGGGAATTATTCTGGTCGTCAGGAACCGATAACATACTGGCTTTCACACCCTGAAAATGAAAGGAAATGAGAATTCCAACTCGATAACATGTCTAATACCAGATATCGTAAATCGGTTTTCAGGATTCGATTATACACGATCTAGTACTGAGTAAGTTATATTTTAAATACGCCGAAAGTGAGTAATTTCATAAGCAGACATTGAAGATAAGATGCCTGATCCGAAAGACTTTTCTGAAACCGTTTTTCGATAAGATAATATTGATAAAACGTCAGACAAAGAGACGAAATTAGAAATTCCAAGGAGGCAAATTTTCGACATTCACATACATAGTGTGATGAATGATGACTCATTACTGATCAGTAAAGATTAGATAACGATATTTTAGATTCTGTCATGCTAGGTTAAGTTATTATATAATATGTATAGGATCTTAGTATAGGATGACCTACCGGAGGTAAAGGTGCGCGTTTTTTACGACGTCGACGCCTCATTGTATCAGTCCCATTGTCATTATAATTATCACGAGTTATATCGATTTTTCCATTGACTCTAACGTCCCCATCCCCATTCCCAGCAGCATCAACGTCGTCAAATGGATTAGACGGCTTAGGCAACTCCATGGTCTTCGCACGTGGCACCCGCTCGCTGAATCGTGAGCGGGGGAGCATTTCCGGTGTCCCTCTGACTCCCACCGCCCCAATAACTGTTTCGCTGCGCGGCATAGTACCGCCATTTGCATCATGTCGCAGGCGCGTTTCTGAAATGGTGCCATTTTACAATAATCACAGGAAGTACACCTACTTTTCGCACTTATGTCATTGAAGTTACGAATTAGTTACTTAACGTTATGAGTTAGTTACTTAAAGAAACTCAAACATTCTTATCAATCTAATTCAACATCAGCAAATTGCTAAATAAGCAGATAAACAGATAAAAACACAGATAAACACTTGGAATTGCTCATGATCATCATTTTATACTACCGTAGACTCGTATGGATTTGTACCAATAGAGTAATGTTTAAAAATAAATCAATGCTAAAGTAACATTAATTAAAATGAGTGATATACGCATACATGAAAGTACATACTACTTGCATACCTGATTGTGATTTTGTGGAAGCGCCATTCTGGCGAGATTTCGAACGGTCTTTCTTTCGGAAGCGCACTTCTCTGCAATATAGAATTAAATAAAGTGAAGAAAACCAATCTGTAAATAATATCTGTCAAAGGTTAATAGATTAGTTTAGTTTAAGTTACGTTAGCGTGTTAACATTTATCATTACTTTGGGAAGACCTGATTAACTTTATTGTTCATTTCTTTTGTTTCCTTTTGTCCCATTTTCGACGCTTGTTTACGTAATCTGGTTGTAGTTCGTAAAAATAAATACAATACGCAAATAAATCGTAAAAAACGGTAACTGGTAGCAGCAGAATGAGTTGAATCGAAACGCAACACAAAGGTCATATCAGTCGATGTATTGTTATGACTGCACAGCGATTAATTCATCAATTCATTAATTGATCAAATGATCAAGTCATCAGTGCTTCAATTTGGGTGATCATTGACTTGTGTCTGGTTGTGTCAATTGTAATTACTCATCTTGTTAGATTTTACGCATTATGTTAAGTTTATACTCACATTGTTCTCTTCAAAGACCGAAAACTCTCGCGTATACCCCCGGAACGTTTGAACGGATTGAGATGATCGGGATAGTCCGCCATTGTCACTTTGCCACTATTGCACCTGCACGACCTTGACTTTCTAAAGCTCTCCTTGCGTTTTTTAAAGCCCGGCTTTGAAAGAAGTTAAATTTAGAGCGCAAATCGGCAATTGTGAACCGTGAACACGACGTGAAGGTTGAGTCGCGACGCGGAATGACTCGAACGAGTCGAAAATATCGGCGGCTGCCACTCAGCCAGATACTGCCAAGCGTGCCAAGTAGCAGTCGTTCCCACTCCTTGCAAGCCTTTCAATGTGACGCAACGAACGTCGGCAATGGTGCTGGTGACGCATACATATTGGTTATTTTATAAACAAGCCGGGAATTGATTATTTCGCGGGGTGCCCAGCATACCTGGTGTTCCAGTTTCATGTGGCTCAGTGTTGCGCTCTGTGAAACGATGTTATGAGGAAGGCCTACATGCAATGAGCGCGTTGGCTGGAAATGTCAATTGAAAAATAATTGAAATAATACTTGAGATATAATCAAATTATATATTTACTCGGTTATATTAGACGTCTTGAATGCATTAAACAGGTTGCTGAGTTGTTTAGCTTTTTGTATGTAGACATGGGTATAACTGTTGGCGAGGTCAATGTTTCCTTTCAAGGTCATTTAGCTACCATTGCTGACTCATCGCTATTTTAAGCTTTACTTTAGTTAAGATGACTGAATTTTTAAATAATTGAAACACATAATTACGTAATCACTTGTAGTTTTGCATTTTGATGCTGGTATAATGTATAACTTGATGACATCAATAATTGTATGTTTTATTTATAGGTTACAATTTCTTGTGTCATCGTGAAAACAACAATCTGTCATTGACAGCTTTGATCTACACGTGATGTATTCAAAATAAAATAAATTATGACATTAATGATAATTAGAATAATTTAATTCTAAACTATAAGAAAACCTTCCTTTTGAATAATATCTACCACTAACGCAATGTATGCAACTTATTTAGCACCACTAACTTTCAAATAAAGTCCTTTATAGATAATAATTAATAAATTAATGAGTCTATTCATCTTTAATTGTATGTTTATAGGTTTATTAATATAAAAAAAAATAAATAAAGCTTAATTATCTACATTAATTTAATATTTTTCAAATATGTGTTTCTATTATAAATTCTTATAATTGCCAGTAGATGTCACTGTCAAATAGATAATAAATATTGGCAGAGAATCAAACAGGATAAAATATTATGTGGGAGTTGCAATAAATTTATATACAGTAAAGCTCCGGTTATCCGGACGCCGATTAACCGGAATGCCAATTATGCGGATTACTTTCAAAGACTGCTTTATGCGACGAAAACATGGAATTTCGGGCGAGCATTAAGCACTACTATGTATTTTATATGGTGTTCAATCATCCGGATTTTTGTTTATCCGGACGGACTCCGGTTCCAATTAGTCGGGATAACCGGAGCTCTACTATATATATTTCTTTGTTCCATTTTTTAAATTTTATTGGTTCATAAATATTTCACATTGAAATTTATTATTCTATTAGAAAATATTAGTTTGTTCAATCACCAACAGATGATACGTTAAAAATTAAGCCATGTAACCTCAAACTATGCAACACACATATCATCACTCACTGTTCCAACGTCCTTCAGAATAACTGATAAACAACTTACCCAGATTGCAGTTATCCACCTTATCATTCAATTTATACGGTGTTTATGAAAATGCAGGGGCCTCACCATAAGGTGTAAAACCGTGCGAATTCGGACGACTGCCGATTCCACAAAACACTGTAACGTCATCTCATGTCACACTTTTGTGTTTGCTTACTACTACATTGTAATAGTGCAGTTCGTACACGTCGTTTCTTTGCGTGTGCAGTGAGCGCAGCAGGAATTTTACATTGTGAATAGAATCACAGAAGCAGAAGGAACCTGTAACTGTAGATCCTGCAGATTGGAGCAAGTGCGGTAAGTGCATTGGCGCAGTGTATGGTGGGCAAGCAGCTGGTGACACATTTGCCGTAAACCCACAAGTCAGTAAACCGAGACACCACCATTGCCTTTGACTTTGAGTAGTTTCAGTCGTTTGAGTATTGGATAGCGTTGATTGAGGCGATTGTGACTAAATAGCAAACTTCATTAACGCAGTGCTCGTTGTACTTCGTAAGTGCTAGTATTGTAGGCAGTGCAATCGCCAGCGCGTCATCCGTGATAACAAAACAACTAAACGATCGGCATTAACATTAACTTGGGATTGATTGATCGAACGAAGGGTTAATCATCGGATCGAAGTATTGAACACTCGCAACTTAGTATTTGAATATTGAGCGGTGCGAACAATACCGATTTCGACAGTGCAGTGAATAACATATGATTAACATTATTTCACAGGTTAATCATAAGTGACGCGAACAAAATCAAAGAAGCCATAGATCAGGACAAGAAGTGCAGCTGCAAGCATGTCTGGCTTTGACGACAATCCATTCGGGGATCAAACAATTGACAACCCGTTCGCGGTGAGTAAAGTACGATATTTTATATGTTTCTATATACTATCTACGACTCGTCATGACGTCACAAACAATTGAATATCTCTGAGAGCATAGAAAATATGAGTCTGAATTATTAGGATCCTGCAGTACAGCAGGTAACAAGCAAAACACAGAATCAAATCAGAGTTGAAGACTACAATCCGTTCGATGGACAGCAAAGCAACAGCCGGCCGGTTGGGTACAATCATGGGGGAAGTGCCAACCAGCCTGCAGTTATGCAGCCGACACAAGATCCTCCAATGTACACACAAAGTGCCCAGCAGACACAGAGGCCTGTGTTGAATACAGCTGAGTTACAAGTAAGTGCAACTTAAATTCTTTGCTTATTTAGTGTGATAAAGCTAACCTAACAATTATTGCAAGTTCGGTTGTCTACTGCCGAATTTTACATTATGGTTGCAAGATTGTGAAATATCGCACTCGATTATAAATAATTTTTGTAACATAATATAAAAGTAGCAGTATCCAACCTAATATAACTTCAGAAAACCTGAATGTTTGTAAGTTTTCGTTTAATAATATAGAGAAAGCAAGAAGAGCTTGAAAGAAAAGAAGCTGAGCTTGCAAAGCGTGAAAATGACATGCTCAACAATCCCTACAACGTCCGTCGGAACAACTGGCCGCCTCTTCCGGAGCAGTGCTGTTTCCAGCCTTGCTTCTATCAGGATATTCAGGTGGACATTCCGTTAGAGTTCCAAAAGATTGTACGACATTTGTACTATCTTTGGCTGTGTAAGTATTGCTTTACCGAATAAACTAACAATTACTAAACTCATTCATATTTGTGTAGTTCATGGGCTAGTAATGCTCCTCAACGTCCTGGGTGGCTTCGTCCTGTGGAACTTCACAGTGATTGGCATGGGTATTCTATTCACGATTATGTTCACGCCTTTTTCGTATCTGTGCTGGTTCCGACCGGCATACAAAGCTTTTAGGTCCGACTCCTCCTTCAATTTTATGGTGTTCTTCTTCGTGTTTTTCTTTCAATTTGTGATTACTACTATTCAAACGATAGGTATTCCTGGTTCTGGCACCATGTAAGTAACTTCATACTAATTAATATTGAAACTAACTTCACAAATTTTTCGTATTTTGCAATCCGTCCTAACAGTGGAATTATTACTGCTCTGGAGCAGTTCGATAATGAAGTTAAAGGAATCTTGCGTGGATTATTTGCGTTGATCGTAGCTATTGGTTTTGGTTGTGCTGCAGCTGCTGATTTATTCTTGATCTCTAAGGTAAGCTATTACTTCTATTATATACAGATTGTTGTTTACATAGTATTTGTTGTAAATTTAGATCCATCGTATGTATAGAAGTACAGGAGCCTCAATGGCCAAAGCACAGGCCGAATTCACTTCTGAAATTCTAGGCAATCAGCATGTCCGCGACGTGGCGTCCAACGTAGCGTCAGCGGCGGTTGCGTCACAATTCTCGCAGAACCAGAACCAAAATGCGCCGAGCAACCGATACTAACCTAATCCTAGCGCTTAGTTACACGCATTAATTGTACACTCTACACTTAAAACGACGCCAGTCGTTGTGTCTTTTGTTCTTAATTTGTTGCAACATACAGCATATTAACAGTTTCGTTAATATTTAATGTGAAGACATGCAACACTATCTATTTCCCAAACAACTAATGAAGTAATGTAAGTAATATGTCGTTAAATCATTTGGGTAATTATACCAATTGGTATGATTGCCACACGGTTTTGTTATCGATAACAATTTTAATTAACTGCGTTTGATGTTCTTATCAATGAAGAACAAGAGTGAGTGTATATCATAGTATGTCATAATATTATTAATGAGTTCTTAAGTAGGAATTCTTGCACTGGATCCGTACATTCGTTATATCTGTGTTAAACTTTGTCAACAAACTCTGTTTGTTTGTGCATTCTTACTCTGTGTACTGATTAGTGTACATACATATTATATTATTAATATTTAAATGACTGCACTAATTGAGTGATTTTATAATATGTATCTGAAATTGTTTGCCTTTGTCCCGCATTAGACAAGATATATAATGTAATGAATTTAGATTAATTCATATTTTGCGTCACGTCCTGCTAAGAACGGAAATTGAAAACCTTGCACACATGCTAGCCTCTGCAGATAAATTCCATCCTTTTAGTTATCACAGTGCTTTTTCACTGATATCGCACAGCAGCGTTCGATTCGGCAGGCTGGCGTGGTGTGAGCAAGAGTTTCTATTTCCGGTTTAGATGTGGAAGTGGGCACTTCGGAAAGTGGAAAATAGGAGATCATAATGATTTGAATGCAAAAACCATTTATCCACATATCTTCTATAGTTTTAAAGCAGTGTTTTTCAACAGAAATACTTCTATTAAGAAAGAGTTAACATAACAAACAGATCTTTTAAAACGAAAATATTCACCTAGTACACTGAAACCTCGATCTCCCGCTCCCCGCACACTCGGAACTCCCGATTACCCGTGCTGGGTTAACATGCGTTTTTATCTTGAATGTATGGTGATATTGCACTGTAAAAATTAATATGTTTCGTTCGAACATGGTGTTTTTCATGTAAAGTCCGCTAAACCTGAAAAATCGTTCACTCGGAACGTCTGTGGTCCCACCTAGCCCGAGAGACCGAGGTTTCAGTGTAGTTAATTTTATTGATGTGAAGGTTGACCATGACCTTGTGCAATTATTTCTTCCCATAGTATATTAAATCCAGAAGGTGCCTACGCTTTCAGTTATTAATTCCAACTGTTGCGCTACATTTCCAGATGCTTTGCTGCTAAAGACTATGTATAAGGTAAATCATTTATGACTGCATTTACAGGGCGTCCTATGACTGTGGATATAGTTTAAGACAATAGTCTTTGTTCAATTTTAAGTCGAAATTGCTTTATTCACTATATCAAAAAACCTGAATAAACAAAGAATTGAAGAACAAAGAAAAAGTTTTTGAATAAAGTAACGTAATATTCGTTCAATTGAGATTTAAAAGTTTTTTGGCACTTTAATTAAATTTATAGCTGTAGTTTAAAATATTCATCTATTACCTTACGACACATTCTTTTTCTTGTGCTGAAGTTAGTTGGTGCAGCGAGGGCCAAAAATATTCTTGCAAAATGAGTTTTTTGTTTTTATGAAAATTATGAAATTTTAGTTAGTACCCAAGATATTTTGATTAGGCAAATTTAAAGAGCAGAAATTAATTTTTTGTGAATCCATGAAGTTTCTTTTTTGCTGCGATGATATTTCCATTCGCCAAGAAGATATATACAGTGGAATCCGGATATAACGCAATTCTAGGGACCGGCTGAATTCCGCATTATAACCGAATTCGCGTTATAAGGAAACCAAGTTTATTCTACTACTTTTT
>JAODVP010072020.1:2999-26659 GCA_025400035.1 Tetradonia laticeps
GGACGAATAATTTATGGTTATAAATAGATAGGTGACGGTTATTTTCTTTCCAAAGGAAAAAGTTTGAAATTCTTCATACATTATTACATATTTTAATTAATTAATTTAACCACGACTACTAAATGTTTTAATGAAAATTATTTTCAAATAAAGGAGAATAATTTGAGATTATAAATACAGGTGGGGCTAGTTTCATCAGATTGAAAGGGAAAAAGTGCAAGTCACCTAAAATAGATGTCAGATATTATGAATTTAAGTAATTAATTAATCTAAACAAATTTTAAAAATGAACTGAAAATACAAAAGAATGATATAAAGTTATATATAGATAGATGGCGCTAGCTTTGTCATACTTAAAAGATGAATAAAGGTATTATCACCTAAACACAGATGGCGCTCGAAAATTATAAAACAGCATTCAATTTGAATGTTTATCTTAAAATAATTTGATAAAATAATCAATTTAACCGAACCATTAAAAAAAATTCAAATGATGAACATAACGATAGATGGCGTTACTTTCTTCCAAGAAGAAAATACTTCATTTATATATAAATAGATGGCGATAAATGTAAAAAAAATTCATACCTTAAAAACTTCCGAAAAAAATCCGGAACCAATCTTCTCTTTGTGGAAGTCGTCGATGCGATGCAGCGACGCCACCGCGTGCTTCAGTGCCTGGCAGCTGGAGCCGGTCTTCAGGCGGTCGGAGCGCGCGCGCGGCGGCTCGCTGAGCTCGTTGTTGGGGCAGAACTGCTTCTGGTAGTCGCCATCGGCGGGGTCGCACGGCGTGTCGTAGACGCACTCGCGCCCGCCGGTCGCGTGCATCGTGCGCTTACGTGTTGTTAACCAGCTGCGCGCGGAGCCGTATGCAGCTGCATCGGCGGTGGCGGCACGCGGACGCCGGCAGCTCGCACATGCTTTGCCACCACGCACCTGGTGCACCCTCGTCGACTAGCACCGCGGCGAGCACATGGTCCCACAAGCGAAGCCGAATCGTCACTGCCTGCACCGAATGCCTGCGTCCAATTTAATGCAAACTTAATTTTGAATTTACTTGATTGAATTTGTTGATGGATGTCATAGTTGTGAGATCAGATCACACCAGCGAATTTCACACCATTCACACAGTTTCAGGTTAGGTTAGTCCCGGATGAATTTCCCTAGAAATGTCACTAGATCAACACTAGATTCAAGTAATACTCGAGTTTTTTTATTGCACTTGATTTATTTATTGGATACTTCGTGATATTCTTCAGTTTCGTTTATTTCTCTGTATTTCAAAGCGGACGATGTTGGACGACGATGGACGGCCGAAAACTGCACTTGTTTTCTTGTTTTTCACCACTGATTGGGATGTTTACTCGGTTTATTCTCTTTACTGTTGATTGTTCAGCACACATTTCAGTTCGATGAACGTTGTCGTTGGTATCGCGCGGGGAACTCTGATCACTTGATGTTCCCTGCACTGGTGGTGTCACGCGTTCGATGCTCTAGTAATTAGCGAGTGTAAATAAAACGCGAGTGATATCCCGATGTTGCTCTGATTCCGCACCTTGCGCTCATCGACCATTGGCTTTCACTGCACTGCCTCCACTGCGTGCACAGCGGTCGCGACGAAGGCGGCGAACTCACAACGCTCACAACTCACAACAGTAACAAGCAACAACACTTCCCAACCTTTGCAACACTTGATATGCGATTTCTGCGATTTCACTGCGCTACGTAAAGTGAAGTGCGACACCAGCGCCTCTCTTGTAGTTATTTGTACTAATTCACTTAAATTTAGTATTTAAACTCTATACAAATTCGTGATATAACTTAAATATTTATAATTGTAAATGTAATAATTAATATAATTCACATTCTGATATAAATCATCTGATAACTTAATTGAATTTTTTCGAATTTTACTGAAAACATACTAATTGACTATAGGCAACTCAATATACTTTACTATACATTAATCTTGTTTTTATAAAAATTAAATTTGTTATTATGTACATATCTGAATAATAACTTTACATAATTAATTATAACACCAATTATTAATATATATAAAAGACTTTCAACTACATAACTTAATATTGTGGGAATTCATATAACGCAACAATAAATAATTAAAAACATGTTACATTTCTTTAAATAATAAAATTAATTAAAATATAAATGTATAATTTGAACTTTCTTCCATAAAAATATGTTTTCTGTTCACATTGCGTAATTGCTTTCACACATTAATTCATCATGGAAGATTTGGGGCTTTCTCACATTCATTTATGAATAAATTTACTACTATATAGAACATTTACACTATTTACAATATTACAAACATTACTATGTTTAAAATAAGCAGTTTGTTGTAAATAAAAACGTAGAGGAAGTGCGCTCACTATAATTAATTGTTTCCACTTTTAGTTTCCTGTATTCCAAATGCATTCACAGTGTGAAAAGCAATTAATTGTTTACCTAGAAATTCCAATTGACTTTTAAGGACGATACATACCAAAAACTTGTTTTTCTATATATAGTAGAGGAAATTCTTTTCTATTAAACGCATTATTATTTATTTCTAGATAAAAATTGTATTCGATTTTATTTCCTAACAATAAGCAGAGAAATGTAGGCAACTCTATTGACACGCAATGTCTATAAAAATATTTAATGCAATTAAAATATAAATCAATAAATACTCCAACAGCTAAATATATTTATTGAAGAATAAATTTGATATGAATTTCTTTTCCTTAGATTTTATTGTTATCTGTTGTACTATTCAGCCTTCGCACTTTCCTTATGCAAATAATAGTAATTATGGAAATTCAAAGTCTAATTGTTTACATTCTCATTATTATAGCCCATTCAATGCAAATTAAATGGAACTTGTGTACATACTAGTAATAGCAGTGCTTACTTTGAATAAAAGTGAAAAAAACGAACAAAAGTGGAAGCCGTGGAAGCGCATTTAAAGAAAGTTGTTGTAAACCGCGATGCTCATGCACAGCAGGAGTGATTAAAGCAATTAATTCCTGTTTCCTCTATTTTTACTATAAGCACTATAAACATTCAAGAGCGCGCATGGTGAATTTGTAATGTGTGAAAATTTCACTTTCTTTTACCGTTTGTTTTATTCGAAGTCAATGTATGCAACTCAACATACACTACAATTGTATAAATTACTGAAATCACTGAAATGGTTGAAGCAATCTCACATTCAGAGTTTTTAATAAAGTTTTAGTGCTTTAGCATTAACAATTGAAGAACTAACTAAGTGCTCACTATATGGTATTTATTTACGTGGTATTATTTCACATTATACAAAATTACTAAATGTAGCATAGACTATTACTTCTTTTTCTTTAAATATTTCAAATACTTTCTAGAATCGTAATTATCCTCAATATCATCCACAATTGTAACTTTCTGTTTAGGTTTCCTGGCTTCTAATCTTGCTTTTCTATCAGCTTCCGAAAGTGTCCAGATATTAATGGGTAACTAAAATGAAACACATCAAATTGTAGGTATAAAATATTTGCTTAATAATACTTGATGAATTTTATAATCAAACGTAATAAAAATACCTTAATAATCTGTCTAGGTTCGTGATACCGTATATTTATAGTGGAACCATCTGGCTTAACAACTACGGTTGGATAACTCTGAAGATAATGATTCCTGTGTGGTCTTGTGATTGCTGCTGACCATGCATTTAAATATCTGCATTGTTGAAGAGTTTTAAGAACAACCATGTTACTACGAACTTGTATTTTGTATTGATAATAATTCTGTCTTAAATAATTAAGAAATATTTTCACTTCTATATATGAACCTGAAGTTACTTTTAGGTTAGTGTAGTAAATTTATTTGATCAATCTGCATCATTGCATTCGATTATTTAAATTAGGGAATTTATATTAGGAAAACTAACTACGATTTATTTTAAATAAATATTTAGATTTATAACAATTTATTGTTAAAATTTAATTTGATATATCATTGTATTTTACAAACCATCATAGGCAACTCAACAATCATTAACGTAGTATTTATTAATTTTGAAACATATAAACGAAGTAAAATTAATTTTCTTAAGTGCAGACCCTTATCTATCACTTACCTATCCCTTATCTATACCCTTATCCAGCATTGAGTAATGACTATTACTAATAACCATTAATAGTGCAAGGTAGCCTTGTTATAAACTGCTTAAGCTACGAGCATAAACTCATATTGTTTTATATTATTTTAAGTTTTAAAAATTAGTGCTTTTATATAAACGAAAATGATAATTACAAGAATTTACTTTATTCAGTTTTTATTCTTGGTACAAATTTTCATGTAAGTTTTTTCTGTTTTAATAAGATTAACAACAATCTTTCGATAATAAAATTAATTATTACAAAGTTAATTATACAACAAAATGTTAAACATCTAAAATTAGAGGATTCCGGGTAAGGTTAAATTAATGAGCCATTGTAATTAAAAACACAATAATAAAATTTATATCTGTAATTTTTCATTAAAATATTGTATGCATTAATAAGAATCTTGCTATAATAACTTTAATTATTATAAAATTGCAAATATATACAAAACAGAAGTTTTAGATTAAAAAAATTAGTTACTTTATTTATAAAAACAATTAAATTTATATTTGAATTTCTTCATTAGAATATTGGATGGATTGGATGCATTGGATGCATCCAGACGTACACGCAGAATAATGTATTAATAACAATTTTGCTATAATAACTTTAAAAATCGCAAAGTTACATAAGAGGTCTTTCACGACGGTTGCAGCAATTACTCACTTTAATTATAAAAAAATTAATAAATATATTTGTAATTTTTACTTAGAATGTTGTACATACAAGTTGGCAACATGTAAACGATGTAAAATTCAGCATATAATCATAAAAATAGTACATTGGTATGTAATGAGCAGTAACTATTGTTTTTATAGCTTTAGGTATCAATCATGCACGAGTACATGATTAAAGTACTGTAACTAAAGTAAAGAATTCCTTTCAAAAGTTTTATGTGCGAAATGCATACCTTCCTATCTATACTCATCAATTTAAATGATAGTTCACCTTGATGATCCCACTATCACTTACTTTACATACAGAATAAACGGTAGAAATGGTAGAACAGCAGATACTTTCAACGCGTTCAACTGGTACTCGTACACACCTTCGAAAGGAACGAAACAAAGTCACTCGGTCAAATCACTGACACACAACGTGTTAAACAGTGTAAATTCTTCTCTTACAAACTTCAACAAGTAACTCTAACTTAACTAACTTAAATAAAATGTGGAATTACTTCCTTACCTTCCATTTCATACTTATAATAGCTTGGTAAGTCAACCGAGTCAACCTATTACAACAAATTCATATATTAGGTTATGTACATTATTGAAAAATAAGTAAAACGTGTTGCATACTTTGTAGGTCATCCTCCCAGAGCTGTACCTATCCATCTTTTGGGCCGTCCATCCACCAACTCACGGAACCAGTCCTCCATGGCGAAGGTCCCACTTGGGACCCCCGAACCAACCGTCTCTACTTTATCGACATCCAAGGAGGTAAAGTCTTCAGCTACAACCCAGACACAGGCCGCACATACTACGTCTCCTTCGATGGCACAGTATCCCCATTGGTCCAATCAAAAACCCGCACGGATGAGTTTTACGTAGGTGTTAACCTCACGCTGGTGAAATTCACCTGGGACGGCGAACACGAAATCACCTCCCAGGAGCCTCTCACGACCGTCTCTCGCAACTTCCCGACTAGTCGCTTCAATGACGGCAAGGCCGACAGTCGAGGTCGACTATGGTTCGGAACCATGGGGTATGAAAACGCATCTGGCGTGGCACCAAATGCAGGTTCGTTGTATTTCATCACAAAGGAAAACCTCGCAGATCCGTTGAAGATAATCACGCCGGTTAATGTCAGTAATGGCTTGGCGTGGAACAAGGCGAATGATAAATTCTTCTATATTGATACTCCTAGTTATAATATAGTCCAGTACGATTACGAGGGAGAATCCGGGAAGATTAGTAATCCAAAGGTTGTAATCAACATGGAAGCTGCTATGTTGGGACAGGATGCGTTACCGGATGGGATGACTATTGACGTGGAGGACAATCTATGGGTGGCCTTGCATGGAGCAGGCGCTGTGTTGCATATCAATTCTACAGATGGAAGTATTATTAGGAGAGTGGCAATGCCCGCACAGTATGTCACCAGTTGTATGTGGGGGGGAAAGGATTTGGATGTTTTGTTTGTGACTTCGTCCAGGGTTAAGCTTAATGCTGTGCAGAGGTTGCAGCAGCCGGCTACGGGGAGTTTGTTTGCTGTACAGGGGTTGGGTACTAAGGGACTTCCGGTTTTTGGTGGGGATATCTAACGCGTTTCTAAATATATTATGTTTCATCCTTTTAACTTATTTTGCGGAGGTCGGAAGGGTTTTTAATGTTTGTGTCTTTCCAAATATGTATGTAGTGAAAGTTCCAGTAATCGTTTGCTTGCGTGATATTGTTGACTTTGATATGATCTTGACCATGATAGCAGTGGAAAAGTGTATATTATGAATGTAATTGATCGATAGTGAATGATAATTACTTTGAAATGCTTCAATTTGTAAATTATAGAGTTATAATATTAAATTATGACGTAGTGTAACTGAAATTGAATGTTTTAAAGCGAATTTAACCTAAAAGTATTTATGCATGGGTTTACACACAAATACTGTTAATTTAGGGTTAAGGTTATGGAGCATTGGAGGAACCTTCAAAACACTGTAATTATTAAAGATTGTCGTCAAAGTAAAGACATTTTATTGTAATCTTTGCCTATAATTGATCGACAATGATTAATGATTACTTTTGAAATGTTTTAAATGGTAAATTATAGAATGATAATATTAAATTATGAACTAGTATGACTTGTAATTTAATGTTTTAATGCGAATTTAACCTGAAACTACTTATTCGAGGTACTATACCACTAAAAAATTACTGTTAATTTCATTAGTTCATATGTGTAACCTTTTCAGCATAGGAAAAACCTTCTGGATATGGTAATTATTAAAGTTTCTTGTGAAAATCTAGCGTAATGCCGCCATTTTCAATGCGTTTACAACGAAATTATCTGTACTTATATAAATCCTCTAAAGCAGTGGTTCCCAACCTTTTAGGTCTGGCGACGCACAGTGTGATCTCCGAAGAATTAAATGGAAAATTGCTTCTTTGGTAGAAAAATTTATTTTCTAACGGGCAAATAATTGAAATTTTGAAGGTTAGCTTACGATAAATTATTGTTTAATGTTTTTGTTGAATATGTGGTTTAATATGAGTTGGGTATGAAGTTTCAGCTGTAAAAGTAATTAGAGCTTTCTTACGTTATATCTTCATAATCAGGTCCAAAATTAGAATTTTTACAGAAAAATTCAATCTCTAATCGAGCAATGATGGTATTTCAAGATTGGTACGCTAAATGGTAATTGGTAAGCTAAATAAGATAGTGTGACGTCACACGTGGATACAATGTTTCCAAAGAAAAGTGTTCCACCTGCTTTTTTCCATAACTGAAATTTAAAAGCACATTTTACAGTAATATTCAATATTTTTAAGAACTTGTAGGTATATATTTTATTCTCAACAACAAGAGTAATACTCTTATTTTGTTTAACAAAAGGTTCAGCAAGTGATATTTCATCACATGTAGATTATATACGAAATAGCCTCACAAGTTTAAATGAGTTACTATTAAAAATCTGATGTTTCCTCCACTTCACACTAACTAAAGTAAGATTGAGCACCTTTACAATTGCGAATATATACGT
The DNA here is from genome assembly GCA_025400035.1 of Tetradonia laticeps. Taxonomy (NCBI): domain Eukaryota; kingdom Metazoa; phylum Arthropoda; class Insecta; order Coleoptera; family Staphylinidae; genus Tetradonia; species Tetradonia laticeps. The sequence goes on from JAODVP010072020.1 coordinate 10,848, forward strand.
AAAAGTCCCCTAAAAATACTGAATATTATTAAAAAATGTATTATCAAATTTCGCTTATGGGAGAACGCATGTAGTACACTTTTGTTTGGAAAGATTCTATCAGCTGGTTCCACACGTGACGTCACGACTATCCGAGTCCATTAGGATTGGAAGGCTTTTCTAGGTTATGTATCGTTGATTGGATTGAAAATTACATTTATTGAGGGAAGAAGTAAACATTTTGCCTCCTAATAATGACATTTTAAAGTTTGGTTAAGTTAATGAATTGTAAATTTTTTTGGATTACATCCGGATATATAGGTTGAAAATTATATTTTTGGCAGATAGTTAAAACTTTACTAAACTAACCTAACATGACAATGGATTTAGAAACTGAGTTTTTATGGAACTTCGAACCTGACATAAGTTAAAATTCCTATCTTAACCTTTCAATCGTATCAATTAATTTTCATGGCAAAAGTTATTTCGATGTCGCGAAATTCGCCCACGAGCTACTGGTTGGGAAACGCTGCTGTAAACTATTTTCATATTTTAGCAACCAAAAATTAATACACAGCTATGTAGAATGTTTCGTTCGAACCGCAGGCAACCCAACATACCCTATAGTCTTACCAAAAAATATAAACGGAACACTTAGATAAATCGAAAGAACCTTCGAATTACAGTAATTCTAGAAGATTTTTGTGAACAGCATGAGCTTTTAAAAAACATCGCAGCAATTTTAAAGTTTACAGCGAAATTTTGTATATTCCCGAAAACACTGTTATTAAAAAAAGCAAGCTTTTGGTCAGCGCCACTGCAATTCTAAAATTTTTCACAACGAAAATTGGTACAAATATTCCAGTAAACACTCTAAATTTCGTAATTCTGTAATTCCACACTGTATACACGACACAACTCGTATAATCTCATAAATTTCATTAGAATCATCATACTTACAGTCTTTTTAAAAAACATTAACACTCATTCACCCATATAATCAAGTAATCAAGGACTTAGCTACGACTAATTTTTAAAGTTCATCATGATCCTCATTACCCTCAGCATCTGCATCAATCTCCTGCCCTTCCTCATCCGGAATCCCATCTTCAGGCACATCCTCGTCCTCTTCGACTTGCTCATCCAAAGGTACCCCCAGGGTCTTCCTCATCATAGCCTCAATACTTGCGGCGAAATCCGCAGTTTCCCTCAACATATAACCAGAGCGTAGAGTCGCCGTCCTAAACATCATCTTAGCCATATCCTTAGCAGAAGGATCAGCCGGATCATCATTGATCCTCCTCAACAACTCGCGCATCAATGGATGCCTAGGATTAATCTCCAAAGTCTTCTTTTGATTTAGATAATACGCGCGTTGCGGATCATCAGATTTCTGATGAGCGTTAGAGATTGCTAACCTTTCCATATTTCCAGTCCAGCCAAACATACTAGCAACCAATACGCAAGGAGAGTCACTGAGCCTTTCACCTACGATAGCCTTTGCTACGTCGTCCTTCAACGCATCCTCAGCCAACCACTTCGTCAAAGGCTCAAACGTAGTCTTCAGTTGTTCCAATTGAGCAGCGCCACCTTCACTTTCAGTCAAGGAAAATCCTTCTTTAGCGACGTTTTGGAACTTCTTGCCGTCATATTCAGGTAAGGCGGAAATTGCATACTCATCAACTGCTTCCACGAGATACAAAACCTCATATCCTTTCTTCAACAGTCTCTCCACGAAGGGAGACTTGGCTACTTCATCTTTACTAGACCCTGCGATGTAATACACATGGTCTTGTTTAGGCTTCATACGTTTGACATAATCAGCCAAGCTAGTCACATCCGCCCCGTTCGAAGAATGGAACATGAGGAGTTTTGATAACCTGGACCTGTTACTAGGGTCTTCAATAATCCCCAATTTGACATTAGTAGAGTACTCTTTCCAGAACTTCGCGAAATCTTCGTCATTAAGCTTCTTTAACATGTCGAGAACCTTCCTGACAAGTTTCTTCTTAATAACCTTGATCAACTTGTGCTGTTGGAGTGTTTCACGCGACACATTCAAAGGCAAATCATCCGAATCAACAACACCGCGGATGAATGACAAGTAAGAAGGCATCATATCATTAAACTCATCAGTGATAAACACCCGGCGCACATAGAGCTTAATATTATCAGTTTTGGTACCATACCTGTTGAAATTCTCGCCTTGTTGGACCTGAGGAACATACAACAAGGACTTAAAAGTTACCTCACCTTCAGCTACGAAGTGAACTTTAGCTAACGGTCCTTTAGTATCCTTAGTCAAAGCCTTGTAAAACTCGTCATACTCAGATTCTTCTACTTCCGAAGGTTTACGCGTCCAAATAGGCTTAGAGTCATTCAACAACTCCCAATCCCAGACAGTCTTATCCACCTTTTTAGTCTTTGGCTTGTCCTCCTTCTCCTTTTCTTCCTCTACAGCAACTTCTTCATCTTCACTATCTTTATCTTTCCCTTCCTTGTCTTCTTTCTCCTTCTCCTTCTCCAACTCCTCTTCTGGGATCTCTTCCTCTACACTTTCCGTATGACTAGCCCATAGATAAATAGGAAAGTTGATGAACTGCGAGTATTTCTTCACTAAAGTCCTAATAGTGTCAATTTCCAAGAAATCCTTCGCTTCTGGTTTCAGTTGTAAACTAATTGTGGTTCCACGTTTCAAGGTGTCGCCTCGAGGATCCTCCACGATACTGAAACTGTTGGCGTCTGACTCCCAGATGTACTGTTTGTCGTCGTTGTGTTTAGTGGTCACCACTACTTTATCAGCGACCAGGAAAGCGGAATAGAATCCCACACCAAATTGTCCGATCATGTCGTTCATGTCTTTGGCTGAATCAGCATCTTGCATTTTGCTGAGGAATTCGGCGGTTCCGGACTTGGCTATGGTGCCCAAGTTGTTGATGAGGTCTTGTTTAGTCATGCCTATACCAGAGTCCGTGATATGAAGCATGTTGCCTTCTTTGTCGGCTTTTATACGGACGTTTAGGTCGGAGTTGGTGTCCAGGACGTTTTTGTCTGTCAGGGAGAGTAAGCGGATTTTATCCAGGGCGTCTGAGGCGTTGGAGATTAATTCACGGAGATAAATCTGCAATTTGAATAAAAGGGAAATTAATTTGATGATTTTCCTTTTAATTATACCGTTAGTATATACGATTGTTCATTTTTGAATTCATCAAAGAATTTTATTCTTCTCATTTTAGCCATGAGATAAAACTTTTGACTAAAATTGCTTTTCAGTATAATTTTTCACAGCTTCCTCCTTCAATTTCTAAAGTTCAGGTCATTTCCGGTTTAAACCGGAGGATATGCATATATTTTGAAAAAAATCTCCGAATTGAATACACGAGTTTTTCTACTAAATTTCAATGATACTCATATTTTTGAAATTTATAATTTTATTTTTTACATGTAAAAAAAATATTGCTTTTCAATACAATTTTAAATGATTAATCATCAATTAAATTTTAAGATGCAAGTAATTTCCGATTTAACAAGATGCTAATCATATACTTCGAAGAAATTTTGATGAGCTGCATCGAATAGAAAAACCTTTGATGGCAAATTCCTACGTTTTTCCTCTAATTTCGATAAACTCGTATTTTCAAACTCTACTCTATTATATCTTACTCATAAGAATCAATTTTTGACAAAAGTTGTCAAAATCTTAACGCTCTTCAATATAATTTTATGAGGTTAATCTTCAACTTTTAAATTTCAGGCCATTTCAATATATTTTTCGAATTATGTCGACGAACTGAAGCATATAACACAAAATTTGAATTACAAATTTCTGTTTTCCTACTAAATTTCGATAAACTCATATTTTGAGTCATTTAGGTCAAAACCGGTTGAAAATATGGCTCAAGCTATACCAGATCTTGTTGAATCAAATACTGAAAACCGTTTTCCAAAATTTCTTCTTGTTTTAAGGAGGGGGCGCTGTGAATATGTCTGTCACAAAATTACCTCCTAAATAACACGTCGCTCATTTTAAGGGACCGATTCAAATTGTCTTATACATAGTTTCAGAAAGAGAGCGTTGTCAAATCCTTGTTTTGTGATATATTTTGCAGTAAACTCAATTTTTTGCTTTAGAAATGCATTCTAAGACGTTAAAATGACGTAGTAATGAAATCAGTACAATTTTAACATCGAAATTGATCAAAAATAAATGAAATACGCGGATTTCCTCTGCAAAAACCACGATAATATTATTTACCTCTTTGTTGCGATATAATGAGTTAATAATCAACTTCATCATTCGGTTAACTTCAGCCTGGAATGTAAATTTCTCGGATTTATCACGCAATTCTTTGATTTGCGCTACATTCAGCCCGTCCAGTTTGATGGCTTCCTCTTCTCGCTTAACAACTTCATCGTCTACATAAAAAAAGAGACAAAAGTTTGATCAATATTCTAATTTACTACCGTTTACTACATGTATTAACTTCATATTAACTACCAGACTAAAACAAACAGTAAATTACACATTGTGCAAGGATGAATGGAAGGCAGGGAATAAACACAGAAATAAATTTCGCACCGAAACGACAACAATTCAAATCATGTTTTGTTCCCAAATGTGCAGTCGGTCGATCGTACGTTCAAGTAAATCGCCCACAAAATACAGGTTAGCATACAAATATTTCACAAACTTTTAATCACAAGCTTATACATATCAAGAATGTGAATAATCTACATAAATTATGATAAGTTATTCCAGTAGCACCTAAAGCTTACAATCCTATATTAAAGAAACCAGAAAACCTTAATGAATTTATTGAGAAATTAACTGTAAAACTCCCTAAAGAGAAGTATGAGGAACCTCAGACTGAAAATCAAGTGTAAGTTTGCTCGATTTATGTAGAATTCGGTATTTAAAACAATTATTTATAGTTATGGATGGTATAATGCACATAGCACAAGACAAGAAGCTGTTTTCACTCATGGAAGAAAACTGGATGCAATGCTACGTGAAAATTTGATGAATTTTGCCAAAATTAGAACCACTTAACACTACTTTATAAAATTACAAATATGAATGCTTCTTAGCTTATATATAACGTAAAGAACAGAGAAATAAATTTGATGTACCAACTCACCAGTTCTGGAAGCTTCTCTTCCTGCACCTAAATCCATCTCCACTGTTTCCACAGTACCTTCGCCATATTCAACGTCTGCATAGGCTGATCCTATATAAATATAAAATATAAAATCCACGATTAATGATTGCTTCTTTAAATATATTCATAAATTGTAAGAAAACATGTAACATGAAGCAATAACCTCAAAATGTCTGTATTCACTTACCGATAAGTAAAAACGCCCCGAGAAGCAGTAAATACTTCATTGTGCAAATCTCAATCCACTTCTGTTTTTAATAACTAACAACTAAGAATACAATATCTTACTAGACACGTTTACAGTTCGATTCTCTTTGAATGAAGTGAATGAATAGAATGAAAGATACGCCGACAAACTACAAACAAATGCAGCAAGTACTCAATACGCGAGCCAATGAGAGCGCTACACGAAACAAGATGGCTTCTACAAATGGCCAACTGTGATTGGTCCAAATCAGCGGTGACACACGAAAACCACGAATCTAATCGAAACAAATTTAAACGTGTACTAAATACTACAAAGATTACAAATCATTACGTATTTATCACGAAAGCAATAATAAATTAATATACTGCTAACATTAGCAATTACAATAGATATGAATAAATGTTGAGGCTAGAATTACACCGCGATTCGAAATTAGAAATAGAACGTTTGAAATGTTTGAAATTGAGTGAAATATCAACTCGCGCCATATTGACAAGCTAATAAATGGCACCTGTGACATTTTACTTCATTTTACGACGCAACTGCGATTACAGTTTTTCCAACAAGATTAAAACGAAGAAAATCAATTGAAAAAGATTCATATTTATTACATCTTTCGCTGTTGGTACGTACAAATACAAAAATAAAACTGAAACTTAAAAATATCCTCTCCCTCACTTCAAAAACTTATCCTTATTCTGGTTGAGAATCATCGCCGATGACTTAGCGTCCAAAAACAACGAACTCACCTCATCTACATCAGACTTGACAATATTCGACCTACCATTCACCTTCGCCGTCAACGAAGCCGGTGTTAACAACTGTACAGCATACCTCAACGTCGACCTTGAACCAACTTGAGCTAACTCGACAAGAGCTTCCTGATCAATCTGCAAACCTTCAGTACTAGCCCGGATTTTCAAAATCTGTTCCAAATCAGATTTATCATAAGGTAAAGTCCTGATAATCACCAACCTATCTAACAAATCTAGAGGAATACCATGCGCAGAATAAATGTCATCCGTCCCACGAATTATACAACGACCACGATTAGTTGCAAATATAACCACGGGAGCAATGGCGCTTTCTAACGCACGATGCAAATAAGTGAAAGTTTCAATATCAAGCATATGGACCTCATCTATGAAAAGAACACCTGGTACTAACTCCGCAACACCTTGATCGATGTACTTATCGACGACTTTGTTGATTTCTTTGCGGAGTTTATCCGTGATCTCGGTTTTCTTCGGCTTTAAAAGTTGACCCATCATTGATAACACATCTTGACCACCTTGTGGTTTAGCATTTGCGACGTCAAGGTCATGCAAGGTCACGTCCTGTACAACTTCCTTTTTCTTATGTACATCGCCTTTAGGTATAGGGACGTATTCTTCTGCTTCAAGGTCAAATTCAGTTGCGTATGTGTCACAACGACCTTGACGTTTGACAGCTCCACTGTTCGCCTCGATGTAGATAACGTCCCCGACCTCTACTTTTTCTTTCTGCAGAGCTTCAAAGATGCTTGGGTCTAGTTTCAATTGTTTGCTGCCCCTTGCAGTCCGCAACCCAATAATCACATGACTAATTGACTTGCCGTAACCTGTCAATTACGTTTTAAATCAATAAAAATCACAAATTGGTAAAACAATATTTGTATATATAAAATATCGTATAGTATACATACCTCCAGCAGGATTTTCAGTCTCAACAGGTGTCAATTCAACCACTTCTCCTTCATAAACCTCTTTTGTTTCTCTAATCCTCAAACCAATCGCTCGTCTGAAGTTCTCCATTAGTACCTCTGTCTTTTTAATCTCCGAACTGTACACTTCGGAGCCTACCATTGGGCAAAACGGGACTTTATTCCCCAATTCTTGGGCGATTGCTAAAGCAATCGCTGTTTTGCCTGTTCCCGGAGGCCCTGCTAGTAGAATGGCTCTGCCGGCCATTTTGCGACTGCGGATCATGTCCACTACGACACCACCTGCCTAAATTTAACATTTTACGTGTTTATTATTTAATACCACGATGAGAAATGAGCTCAAATGTGATGAAGCACGCGCTTTGGGAAACTAACCTCTCTGGCTTGTTCTTGTCCGACGAGACCGGCTGCTTTTTGAATCGCAAATCCACGTTCGTCAAGTCCCAAACCTTTGATGTGGCTGTGCGCGCTAATGCGCTGCATTTTCACAGTGCTTTTCACTTCTTCAACCTTCATCTTTGCTGCTGATGTGAAGATTTGTTGAGATTTTCGATGTTCGAGATGTGGGAAATCGTTTGATCAATTCGTAAAACCGCGTTGTTTACTTGTTGTTATGGTTATAGAGGGCGCTGGTGTTGTTGATACATGGTGTCCATGGTGTTGTTACAGAAACGTAAAATACAAACAAATTATGTAAAACAAACGTGTAATCAATAATTTTTGACAATATTACTTTTACTATAAATGTAGTTTAATTAATTATGTAATAATTATATAAGTTTGTAATAAATAAAAAATGAATAATGTACTAAATTTTAGTGGATTGTATTATAGGCAACTTATTTAACTTAGTTTTATTCGGCTTGTAAAATCAGCTGACTATCGAGTTTTCCTAAAACAAGTAAAACTTTTATGGTTAATTATGTTGTGATAATATTCTTGTGTTATCTATAACAATGAATACTTTTTTAATGAATGTAATAATATGTATCGTACTTTACCTATTTAACATATCGATTAATTTGTATGTTTTAAGCAGCTGATTTTCGAGTTTTACCTTAAATGAATAATTTAGCCTTATCAATTTTATTGTGTTGTTTATAATAATTTAATTAGATAAATTAGTTTTCATAAAAAAAAGTACTTGTAAATTAAATATAATTAATATTATAGGCAACTTTTTGAACCCATTTCCGAGCTTTACTTTTAATTACATATAATAATTTTGTTTTACCCGTTTTACAACTTGCACTGTGAATGCTCTGCTATTTATAAGAATTCAATTATAGGAACACACTTTTAATAAAAAATGTTACTACTGTATTATTTTTATGAATTAAATTTTTATGTACTTTTGAGAAATAAAGTAATGAGGGTAAGGAGACAATCGATTTAAATGTACTATAGGCAACTTATTCAACTCCTCTACGTAAAATTAGCCAAGTTTCCAATTTAACTACATACTTTTGTTATATATTAATATTCTAATTAGTTTTAATTATTAATAACGTACAAATTTATAAATCCAATTTCATAAATATTATAGGCAACATGTTTAACACAATTTCATGTTATTAAAAAGTTTATTTTTTATAAAAATTAAATTATTTCAAACATCAATGTACCAATAATAAATAATAATAAGATATTTGATTTAATATTAATATAGGCAACTTATTTAACAATGCTTTGAACTTCCACAAAATCAGCTGACTCAGCTGACTTCCGAATTTATCTACATACATACTGCTGCTACATATTAATATAAACATTAATGGAGTTCGCAAATCCGAGGTTTGCGACACTCGCGAATCCTAGCGACAGTCAACAAGTTGGCTGAATGTGAGTCGGCTCAATCGGCTCAGTCGCTAATAGCCGCAGTCATCGGTGGAATCAATTCCAGTCTATTAGCGTCATTCCCTTCATTCGCTGCATTCTCGCGTTTCAAGCAAGACCTCGGCGAGTGAAGCGAATGTAATTATCGTAGCATGCGTAAACTCATAAAATTCAAGTGAGAAACAAGTGACTAACGAGTGGCAACAAGCCATCAAGCGCAGTGATCGAGTCGGAGAAGTTCATAAAACACAACTACGCACAAAAGCACTAAACTAGTGCGTGCAACTTTTAAAATTCTTATGTGATTAACTATAGTAACTACGGTAACTACAGACAAACTGTCAAAAATTAATTAACATGGCGCCAAACTACAGTAAATATTTGACGAGAAGTAATGCAGCAGCTGCTGCCGGACTCGCCACTGCAATTTGGATCTATATGCGCAGGAGTCAGAAGAAATCAACTGCAGTTTCTAGGTTAGTTTGGTTTTAATAACTCTTTTCTGTTCATTAGGCTCATTTAGTTTATTCCGGTGATTAAACGTGGTATAAACATCTTTATTAGTGAGTTAATGATGTTTACCTACAATAAAAGCAAATATTACGGATATAAAGTAATAAATAAAGATAAACAAGTTTTGTTTTTGACATTTTGAATTCAAATCAAATGAAATTGTTAATTTAGCGACAAACTACACTAGATTATTTAAAAAAATATGTATATTATGTAATTTGTCATAATATATTTATATAATGAATTAGATAAATATTCATAAAAAATAGATGTATAACTGGTTATCTACGTTAAAAGATGTCAGATGTCAAACAAGAATAAATAAATGCAATCTCATCTTGGGATTGTAAGAATTTCTAATAATACTAATGATAAGGAAATCGGCATAATAGAAATTGCAATCGTGAATCGTGAATGGAAATTTCACTTTTACTTCGTTTACTTCTTGCAGTAATTTGTGTACTTAGAAGTAAGGAGAGATTTTCTTATACAGAGTGATGCACATACAAGTATATCATATGCAAATATATAAAACATTGTTTGTGTGATTTTCTACCACACGTAGATAGTTTATCAAAATTTCTGTTATTTTGTATTATACCAACGTATTATGTACAATGACTGGCACATTTCTAACACAACGATGGTTTCAAAGGTCATGCATGTACTTGTATGCTCAGATAAACGTCGACCTTTGAATCTAGGTATTACAAAACACTTTTTGCCAATAAAATGACATTTTTATATTTTAATGTTGCTTAGCTTATATTCTGTTGTTTACTAAGTCTATATCGATGATTTTTTTTTTGTTTAATACAGAAGAAACCAAGCCGCAAATGCCGAGAAAGTGGAATACTTGATAATTGACAAGAAACCAGCGAAACCAAAAGCGCAAGTGGATCGCAAGTTCTTCAAGCAACTGTGGCAGCTGATTAAGATTGTTGTACCGGGATGGGCGAGTAAAGAGTCCGGGTTATTATTCCTGGTTGCTATGAGTTTAGTCGCAAGATCCATGTGTGATTTGTGGTTGATATCTAATGGGACTAAAATTGAAAGGTTGGTTGCATATCTTGTGAACTCTTTCAGTTCGTTCTTTATACAAGGGCTTTTATTGAACTTTCTATTCTATTTTTGCTGATATATGGAAATTTTTGTGTAAATTGACGTGATTACTAAGGAGTAGTTTATAGTTGCATACAAAATTAACATCGAGACGTGTGTATTGTTTTAATTACGCCTTTTGTCCTGTGGTCAATTCGTCAGGGTCATTAATACGGTAAAAGTCCACATGGCGTGTTTTTCCTGATAAATTTAATGCTTTTGTGAAATTGATATTTTATGAGTATCATCGTGATAATTTCGGGTGAGTTCATATTCTTGGTAACAATTTTCTTTCTGTAGTCTTACTATACCTGACTTTGTTTAATTTCTTTCTGAAAACCGTTTTTCGACTTTTATATATAGTTTTCGAACCTAAGAGAGTTTTTTTTTAAATTTCTGCTTCGACAGGAAGTTACTTAAAATACAAATATTTACATATAGTCGGCTTTGAACCGGAAGTTGTAAAACATACACCTAATATAGGATATCCTGTATATTAAATCATGAAAACTGTTTTTCGATAGCTGTATTAGTTTTAGAGAAAACGCGTAAGGTTGTCAACTTCCGGTTTGGACCGGAAGTATACATATTTCAAAAAAGGATTATCAAAATTTAGGAGTAACTTTAGATTGGCGGGATCTTACTCAAAATGAAAATTTGAACTAAATGATCAGTTCCTGAATCGGAAGTTGAAAATATTTCCCACCAGTCCCACAACCGGAAGTTGTAAAAATTACGCATTCCCGAACAGACCCTGCTGATTCGTTGGCTGAAAACCGTTACCAGATTTTAGTTTTCCCTATTGTAGTTTTAGGGCAAACTTGTAAGGTTTGCAGTCCGGCTTTATCGGAAGCTTATGTATATACGTTTTAACTTCAGTTTTAAAACCGGAATTATAATTAGCACAAGAGGTCCTGCAGATTCGAATAGATTTCCGATAACTCTTAGTTTTGCAGTAAATGTTTAAGGTTTCCTACTTCCAGTTTCCACCGTAAGTTATCAAAAATACCAATCCATATTTGGAAATTTAGGAATAAAATGTAGCTCGCCGATAAAATTGTAAAACGGAAGTTGAAAACGTGCAACGCAATAAATATTTTACGTATGTCGAAATTTGGGAATAACACTTATGTTAATTTTAATAATAGTTACAACTTTGACCTAAATGACTTTAGTTTCCCTTCCGGTTTCCGGTTTGGCCGGCAAATGGATCAGATTATAATCCGGTTCCAACCGGAGTTGACCAAACAAATTTGTTTGTAAATTTATCAACATTGAGGAATAAGATGTAACTTATCGGAGCATTTGGAAACAATAATTATAATTAATTCCCGTATAGGACCGGAAGTGGCCCAATCCTGAGCCGGAAGGTGAAAATATTACGAATAACACATCAGTAAAATCTTCAAAATTATTTTCCCATATCTTTTATACTTTTAGAAAATTGTGATATTTCCTTCTTTAACCGGAAGTGAATCAAATACAAATAGCTCGTCATTTATATATCACGTCATTTAAATATCCCTTTTAATTGCCCCTTAAGAGCGGCAGTTTGCACATTCTGAACCGGAAGTTGAGAACATATTGTAAAACATCTGTTATATCTGATGCTGAAAGCGGTTTTCCGATGTTTGCTATAGTTTTAGAGAAAATGTTTAAGATTTTCAACTTCCGGCTTATACTAGAAGTGACCCTAAATATGAAAATGTACGAGTACATCGAAATGTAGGAACAAAACTTAATTCGGCGGATCATTTGAAAATTAAATGTTTGAACTTCCGGTTTAGATCGTAAATGACCGATCAACCAACCGAAAATGATAAAATATACAAATGCATACATATATAGAAATTTCGGAATAAAATATAACTCGTGGAGATTATTCGAAACCAATATTTGACTTCCAATTAAGACCAGAAAAGACGAAATATTTAACCGGAAGTGGAAAATCGTGCCAAATATGAATGCAAGTCATTTTCTGATATCTTTTATAGTCTCATATCCTTCATAACCTGTTTTAATTTCTTTATAAGACCGAAAATTTGCAGATTATGAACCGGAAGTTCTATATCTAATTCCTAAACATCTCTTAAATCGTATCCTGAAATACTTTTTCCGTTACCTCTTATACGTTTAATGAAAACGCGCGATATTTTCAACTTCCGATTTTAACCGGAAGTGACCAGAAATACAAATACATCGAAATTTAGGAGTAAAACTAAATTCGTTAAGATCAGGCTTAGACCGGAAGTGACCGAACACAAGAATACATAACTTTAATTTCCTTTTGAGACCGGAAGCGATACCACAAACCCGCTACTTCATACTTGTCTACATATGTTTTCGACATACATAATAATTCTAGGTTAAGAACATGTCCATCATCTATCTTTAACTAACGTCATATTCAATTTTTCAGTGCAATAGTCGCAATGGACAAGAACCTATTCAAAAGACGCCTGCTAAACTTCTTCATCGCCATGCCCTTTATCTCAGTGGTAAACAACGTGCTGAAATACTCCATTGGCGACCTGAAAATTCGATTGCGCACAAACATGACGCGTCGTCTGTACGACGAATACCTCAAGAAACACACCTACTACCGCATGTCCAACCTGGACACACGTATCACCAACGCCGACCAACTACTTACTACCGACGTGGACAAATTCTGCGAATGCGTCGCCGATCTATACACCAACATTGCGAAGCCGTCCCTGGATATCGGCATCTACGTGTACAAACTCACGTCAAATCTGGGCGGAGGGACGCCCTCTTTAATGTTAGGTTATCTTATACTATCCGGCATAGTTCTCACCCACTTTAGGAAACCTATCAGTCGACTGACAGCGCAGGAACAGAAGCTGGAAGGAGAGTTCAGACACATCAACGCGCGCTTGATCACTTACTCGGAAGAGGTCGCTTTCTACAATGGCAGCCAACGCGAGAAGACTACTATGTTGTCTAGCTACGCGAAGCTGTTGAACCACCTACGGAAGTTTTTACGGTTCCGCGTCATAATGGGTATTGTAGATAATCTAGTAGCTAAGTATTTCGCGAGCTGTGTCGGTTTCTGGGCGGTGAGTATTCCCTTTATGTCAGCAACACATCCGCTATTGGCGAAAGCCGGGGTAGATGATAGACAAATGTTGTACTATACTTACGGCCGTATGTTGGTCAAGTTAGCGGAGGCGATTGGTCGAGTTGTGTTGGCAGGTAGGGAATTAAGTCGCCTTGCAGGCTTCACATCAAGGGTCACTGAACTCCGCACTGTACTAGACGAGATCAACGCTGGTAAGTACCAAAGAACAATGGTTGCTGGTTCCGGGGAATTACAACCCAGCAAAGGAAAACTAGTCTTTAAAGATAATCTAATTAAATTTGATCAAGTCCCATTGATTACCCCCAATGGGGACGTGTTGATAAAAGAGTTGTCCTTCGAAATCCATTCCGGGATGAATGTCCTAGTCTGTGGACCTAATGGTTCCGGGAAATCTTCGTTATTCAGATGTTTAGGCGAGTTGTGGCCTATATTTGGAGGAGTTTTGACTAAACCTCCATCAGGGAAGTTGTTTTATATCCCTCAGAAACCCTACATGATGTTGGGGTCTTTAAGGGACCAGTTGATTTATCCCCACAGTGCCGCTGAGGCTACCAGGAGGGGAATGGTTGATAAGGATTTAGAAGTTCATTTGGAAAGGGTACAGTTGACTTATTTGTTGGAGAGGGAAGGGGGGTTGGATGCGGTTGCTGATTGGTTGGATGTGTTGTCTGGTGGGGAGAAACAGAGGATAGCAATGGCTAGATTGTTTTACCACGCACCACAGTTTGCAATTTTAGATGAGTGCACAAGTGCTGTGTCTGTTGATGTTGAGGGGAGTATGTATAGTTATTGTAAAGAGGTAGGGATTACTTTGTTGACTGTGAGTCATCGGAAGAGTTTGTGGCAACATCATGAGTATGTCCTGCATTTGGATGGTAGAGGTGCGTACGATTTTAAGAAGATTGATGCGGAGACTGAGGAGTTTGGATCGTAGTTGAGGTGTTTTAGGTTAGGTTAAATTATTGGAGTCTGACCAATTTACGAGGTTTAGGTATAGGTTATGAAATTATTTCAGAATTTTATCAATAAATGTTGATATTTTATATAAATAATTGTAAACACGGACAATATTGGCAAATTTTAACCATATCATAAATTAACTTTTAAGGTTAGGTGCTATTGTTATTACAGTTTGCAGTTTGTTATATATTTTATTATATACGAGTACCTTTATCTAATTTTTTAGTTTTTTAAACAAGTAACGCGCATGCGCGTGAAAGTTCGGTGATAATAATACGAAAATGAAGTCCAATTTCTCTTTCTTTTGAAAGGTGGATTTAATTGTGTGTCCTGGCATCAACTTTGTGCTGTGTAAAGTGTGCACGATGTGAAGGTAAATGAGATATTTGTGAAACATAAAGTACGCGGTTGCTTGTTTGTTATTTGTTGATTTATTATGTATTGAAATGTATGTATACTCTGCACAATGTGACTGGAAGAGAAATTACCTTTCACAATATTGGCCTTTATCTTAGGCGTTCATCTTTGTGTATTTTGTGATGAGTGGACAATGTAGTGATTTATGTTTTAGAGACTGAGACTGAGAAATGGGTCAATTATCTACTGCAGTAAACTCTCGATAATTCGTACCTAGATAACGTACTTCTCCTGGTCTTAACATAACCTAAATGTAGTTATTTTATGAGTGGTTTTAAAATTATTTATTTCGCCCTGTTTTCCCCTATCTACACAGAAATAGAATTTAATGGACTAAGGGAGGATATCAACGGAAATTTTATCAGTGCTTTATCCGGCTTTATCCCGTTAATATGACTGACACCGACGTAATCCCCATTGATTTTCCGAAGCGAACGTTTCGAATTTTATTTTATGTTAATATTTTCTATAACAAGGGTTTAAATAATAGATAGTGGAATTGAAAGTTATCTAATTTTCTTTTCTGAAGATATAATTACTTGGTGAAATTGAAACGCATGTCAGAAATAATACCTGGCAAAATTGAAACTTAACGGAGGTCGGTTTGTGCATGCGCGAGAAAAAAAGGTAAAAAAACATTTTTTAATATTTGATAGCACAAGAACGAATATTGATATAACACCTGGCGACATTGAAACTCAAAAATGTCGTTTGCGCATGCGCGAGAAAAAGTGTAAAACAAATGAAAGTTAACTAATATTTTTTTTATCAAATCTGACATAGATATAACAATCTGGCGAAATTGAAATATAACAAGTCATTTGCGCATGCACA
>JAODVP010072243.1:2240-13867 GCA_025400035.1 Tetradonia laticeps
TAAGAAACTTTTGTAATCAGCTATGTTTGTTGAACTATTAATTACGTCATATTTGCAAACAGCATCAGAAAAAATGTTTATGTTGCATTTAGAGAAAGAGGAAGAATTGCTCTTTCGATTTATAATTTTGTTGAAATCAATATCAAAGTTACGCTATTTTTCGAATTGTGCGAGGAAAAATAAATTTTCTCCCGGAACGTTTCATATAAAAATGCACTCCATGTCTTGTCTGAAAGAAAAAGAGGTATTCTTTCGATCTGTAGAAGTGCTGCAACATTAATTAGAAGTATTTTAAAATCGACGTCAAAGTTGCGCTACATTTCGAATTTTGTTTGCCATCCACGTAACGGAAAATTCGATTTTCTCGCGAATGGCGCGAAATAAAAGTTTACTTAGCTTGTTATCTGAAAAAGGAAGATATAATCATTCCTCAGCGCAGAAATATTTTAAAATTGCTTCAAAATGACGTCAAAATACGCACCTTCATTCACGCACTAGAAGAATGCATTTTTCTCAGTGAGTTCTTATACAGAAATGCACATGGCATCGCACATGAAAGAGGAAGAGTTGTTCTTATCGATTTATGCATTTGTGTTGCCGCTGAAATAATTAGAAGTCGTTTGAAATCGACGTGAATGTTGCAAAAATTTAAGATTCACGGAACACAAAAAGTTGATTCTCTCGCAAACTTCTTGAAATAAAAATTCACATAACATGGCATCGTGAGGAAGAAGAGTTGCCCTTTCAATATAAAAATATATTATAATTATAAATGAAATAGAAATCTTAAAATTGAAGTTGAAGTTAGACTGTTTTTTAATTGTATTGTTCAATGTTATACATAAACCCGATTTTCTCGTGGACCTCTTTATATAAAAAGTCTGATGATATATAATCTGAAAGAGGAAGAGTTGGCCTTGCGGTACATTTCGAATTTTGTTTGCAATTCACCTAACCAAAAAACTCGTTTTTTTCACGAACTGCGTGTTTTACTTCACGCAGCACTATAACATAACATGTTATCTGAATAAGGAAGATTTGCTCTTTCGTTCTATAATCAAGCCGCATCTCAGAAACATTTGGACATTGCATATAAACTACGTCAAAATTTTTCACATCACAAAATTAGTTTGAATCATCTAGAGATAGACGTGACAATTGAGCAATTTTCACTTTTATGCACCGGAACAATGCAATTTTCTCAGTGCTTATATGAAAATGCTTATGTCATCTCACATAAAAGAGGAAGAGTTGCTCTTATCGATTCAAGCATTTGTGTTGCCGCTAAATTAATTATAAGTCTTTTAAAATGGGCGTTAAAGTTGTAGAATTATACGAATTTTGTGTATTTCCACGCATTAGAAAAAGTTGATTTTCTCGTAAACTGCTTGAAATAAAAATTCACATGACATGGCAGCTTGAGGAAGAAGAGTTGCCCTTTCAATCTATGAAGATGATGAGCTACTCTTTCGATCTATAAAATTGTTGCAATCGTGAATTAAGTAGAGGTGTTTTAAAATCGACGTCAAAGTTACGCTATTTTTAGAATTTGCGGAATTTGCAATTCACGCAACAGAAAAGGCCGATTTGCTCGTAAACCACTTCAAATAAAAATTTGCATGACATGGTATTTTGAAGGAGAAGAGTTGCCTTTTCGATTTAGAAATATGTGGCAATTGTTAATTAAAGAAAAGTGTTCTAAACTCGACATTGGTATCTAATAAACCCGGAATAACGTGGTTTTCTATCGAACTGCTTTATATAAAAATGCATATGACATCTCATTTGAATGGAGAATCGATGAGCTTTTAATTTATGGACATGTCGTGCCGTCAAATTAATTAGAAGCACTTTAAAATTGACATCGAATTGCGTTAATTTTGGAATTTCACGATTCTTGCAATCAGAAATATTGTCAGAAACCGCTCCAATTAAAAATGTATATGATTTATTGATAGTATTAAGAAGCTCTTGTAATGCGTAAACTTTGAGCAACCATAAATGGACTAGAAGTGATTTAAAATCAACGTTAATTTTGACGCTATTTTGGGGTTTGTGATTCATAAACCTGGAAAAAAATATTTTCGAGCGAACTGCTCCATAAAAAAAATGCATCCAATATCTCATTTGAAAGGAGAAGAAGTGCACTTTTAATCTGTGAAGTTGACGAGCCGGTTTATTAATTATAAGTGTCTTAAAATTGTTGTCAAAGTAGCGTTAATTATAGAATGTATAGATTCATGCATCGGAACAATTCAATTTTATTGCAAACCTCTTTAATTAAAAAATGTATATGACATGGTATTTAGAAGAGGAAGAGTAGCTCTTTTAATCTGTAAACTTCGCAACTATTAATTAAATAAAAGTGTTTTTAAATTGGTTAAAGTTACACAGTTTTTGTGCAATTTCGTGCAATTTTGCAATTTAGAAACCAGGAAAAACATGATTTTCTAGCTAACTTCTTCATGTAAAAATGCATGTAATATCGCATCTGAAAGAGGAAGAGGTGAGCTTTTAATCCATGGACTTATCGTGTGAATGCATTAATTAAGTGTCTTAAAATCAACGACAAAGTAGCATTCGGAAGATCAAATTTTAGTACAAACCTCGTCAATTAAAAAATGTATATGACACGGTATTAAGAAGAGGAAGAGTCGCTCTTTCGATATGTAAACTTTTTGCAACCATAAATTAAATAGAAGTATGCATTATATTGACATTAAAGTTGGACTATGTTTACAATATGCGCTTCACAAACCCGGAAAATGTGATTTTCTAGCGAACTGCTTTATATAAAAACGCATTTAACAGGTCAGGTAATGGAGGCAGAGGTGTACTCTTAATCTGTGGACTTGTTGAGTCACTAAATTAATTAGCAGCAGCTTAAAATCAATAGCAAAATTGCGTTAATTTTGGAATTTTGATGATTCATGCATCAGAAAAACTCGATTTACCACGATCTACTAGAAATAAAAATGTATATGACGTGGTACTAAAAAAGAAGAGTTGCTCTTTTGTAGTGCATATGATCTTATCTGAAAGAGGAAAATCTATTCGTCGTATAACTAAAATAATTAGAATTGTCGCGGTATCACTATCAAAGTTTCGCAACTTTTTGATCGTGCGATTTCCACCACGGAAAATCACAATTTTCTTGCGAACTGTTTCGGATAAAAACGCTCATGGCATCTCATCTGAAAGGGGAAGACATACTCTGTTGATTTATGAAAGTTTTATGCCACTGACTTAATTAGAACTGTTTTAAAATCAACGTCGAAGTTATGTCAATTTTCGCATTGTGCAGTTCATGCATTGGAAAATATTGATTTAACCACACATCGCTTGAAATAGAAAATGTACAAGACATGATATTAAGAAAAGGAAGAGTTGCTCTTGTCATGCGCATGATATGCAATTTATAAATGGAAAATCTATTCGCTTTGCAGCAAAGAGATGCTCTTTTCGGAATTTTAAAATTGACGTCTAAATTGCCTTAATTTTCGGGTTTTTTCATTCTTGCATCAGGAAAACACGATTTTCTCGCAATCAGCTTGAAATAAAAATATATATGATATGACATCTGGAAGGGTAGATCTGTTCTTTTCATCTATGCACGTGTTAAAAGAAATTATATATGAAGTGTCTTAAAATCGACGATTTCGGTACAATTTTTTGTGATTAGAAATTATGTAATATTCTTCTCCAATTTTAAGTAATGTCTGTAATATGAATATAATATTTTATATAAGAATTTTCCTTACCAATTTAATGAAAAGAAACGCAATAACTAGGACTCGAACCTAAACCCTTCAACGTACGGCTCAATGCCCTCAAGGGTCGAGAGAAGAAGAGTTCCTCATTTCGAATCACATACAATTATCTCCAACATTCCTCATAATCCAACATTCCTCACATATTTAATATGAAAAAGAAAAACAAAACAAAATAAAATCGTTTGTTTCACGAATCTGAAAATATGAATTACTTTCGTAAAGTGTCCCAAAAACCGCATTTTTCTTGCTCTGCTTTTAGAAATCACTCATGAACCATTCTAGATAAAAAGACGTATGCTATCTAATCTGAACGAAGAGCTGCTCTTCAACTACGAGTGTATCATAAATGACTTGATGTTATCTGTTGTAGGCACCAAGTTCCCATTTATAATGAAACTATGCTTCTCGTCGTCTCGCAGCATGTCCATACGAAATGGGGAGAATAATTCCAATGGTTCGACTGATCGACGCATGGAGCAGGACCAGTAAGACATGAATAAGTCAACTACAACTACATTAGTTTCCTGATCGTTTAAGTCTGTTTCGTTCATATTTACGTGAAATTTGCATCATTTAGGATGTGATTTATCTAAATTCTATACAATTGTTTAGTTACGATCTAAACCTCCCAGTTAAAGATTGAAATGCTAAATACCAAAATGCTAATTTTGATAATGACATTTGGCGAATTACATATCTGCACACATCACAACATATTCATTCGAATTGCGCGTCAGCTGATATACTTGAGATTAATTTATTTGGATACAATTAACTTACGTAGATTTAATTTAACATCTATTTGTTTCTCTCCTGATTTGTTATCCTAGGGTTATGAGAGCAGTCTGTGTGGGACACAGCTTTGGTTTGAGGTTATGAGGTTAAAATATTCTCGGAAATACTATGGTTTTCTGTGTATTCCAACTCGTTTGGAGTATGGTGTAATAGATCTTTAAAATTTAGGTGAATAGTAGTTGAACATATCGCTAATGGATATATTTAATTAAATATTTAATTATTGTATTGAAGACAAACAAGACATTTTAAATAATTAGGATTAATGATAACATTAAAACAACATTGCAACGAGTTTTATTAGAATTATTTATTTGTATAGCTTTAGCGTTTACTATTTATATTTGAGGACGTTGAACACGTCAGGAAGTCACTGATTGAAACAAAGATCTGAACTCTGTGTGGTACAACTCAATTGAGCCGAAGTCGGCTCCTTGATACCGGTGTTACAGTATAAAGATGAAATTGCACCGACGAGCTGGAGGATATAAAAGACAACGCAAATTTAATATTACCAAGAATTGAAACACGAGAGTATTTTTTATATAAATCTGCTTATTAGGCGTACACAATACATTATTTATTACATTTCACATGACAGATTTCCCTGGCTCTAAAAATACAAATTTTAGACGCTATTCTTATTCATTCGACTTTAATCTTTCATTGAGCGGTAGGAATTCCAATCTCAGTAATTTAATTGCAAATGAAGAGAGAGAAATCGACCTAATAGTATTTCCACGGGTACAGTGCACGCAGGATATGATTAAATTCATGCCTAAATTGTGTTCCTGATTGTGAGTGTTGGTAATCCCCGAGGACACAAGTTTTAATCAGAGCGCAGCGATTGAAATGCGTAGTTTTCGTCGAGTCAGACACAAACGAATTCTCAACACTTCAATGCCAACCAATATGAACTAACTACATTTAGAGGATATTTTTTGAATCTTTTAAGAATATCACTTTAAAGAGTAT
Organism: Tetradonia laticeps; assembly: GCA_025400035.1. Classification (NCBI taxonomy): domain Eukaryota; kingdom Metazoa; phylum Arthropoda; class Insecta; order Coleoptera; family Staphylinidae; genus Tetradonia; species Tetradonia laticeps. The sequence goes on from JAODVP010072243.1 coordinate 7,784, forward strand.
TTCACTGAACCAACTACGACTACTTTCAGCAAATCGAGTAGAATGAACCAACGCACTTGTACATATTTCAATTACATCACAATTCGATTTTGCCAACTGCATTCTGAAACTACGTTTAACTAACTTACTACGAGAGAGATTAATTACATAATTTACTTAGGGATGGGAGGAAATGTGTCAAATTAGTGCAATAATTTATGACGGTGAACAGTGGTGATCTGTAAGCTTATGAATATCAAAATTTTCCAACACAAACGAATGGAAGTAAACTAACACATACATATTTGAAAACATATCAGACTACATGAATCTATGACTTTAATTGTGTTGACTTTTATTTGTTTCACAAGTAAGTTACACTGGTTTTGGCAGCTCTGTTAGATTTTGATGTTAAACATGGAGACTCTCTTCGTTTTAAAACTTTATTCGCATAAATTTCATTTATTTTTAATAGAAGAAAAGAATGTTGTAAGGACCGAGAGGTCTCTCCATCTTGATTGAACCGTATACCGTGTTGCCACTAAAGGGATTATTTGTTTCAAAAGTAAGTTATACTAGTTTTGACATTAAAGATGGAGACTCCCTTCGGTTCTACCGCCGCTTATCCGAAGCTCGAAAATATGAATCATTTTATTTTTGGCTTAGAAACGAAATCTTTGATTACAATTCATGTGAAATTTATGGTGTTTATGTTATGTCAAGTAATGGTATATTGTTGGCTTTAACGATTTATGAAAGGATGAAAAACATTTGTTTTTGATTTTCTTAGACAGCGTAAATTTTATATAACATGATGAAATTTAGCCATTTTTGGTGTATAACAGAAGAAAAGAATGGCGAAGGGACCGAGGGGAGTCTCCATCTTGACTGAAACTTATACAGTGTTGCCACCGGACGGAATATTTGTTCGAAAAGTAAGTTACACTATTTTTAGCAGTACTGTAAAATATTGACATTAAAGATGGAGACTCCCTTCGGTACTACAGCCGATTATCCGAAGTTCGAATTGTCATTCTCTTTATTTTGGCATAAAAACAAATCTTTGATTACAATTCATGTGAAATTTATGGTTTTTATGTTGTGCCAAGGTCAATGGTATACTGTTGGCTTTAAATATTTATGCAAGGATGAAAAACCATTATTTTAAAACGATTTTTTTAGATATTGCAAAACTTTATCAGCGTATATTTCATATAATACGATAAAATTGAGCCACAGTTTCTATTTGTGTATAAGAGAATAATAGAAATCGAAAAGACTCCATCTTGATTGAAACTTACAGTGCTGCCATCAATCGGATTATTTGTTCGAAAATTAAGTTATAATATTTTTGGCAGTACTGTAAAATTTTGACATTAAAGATGGAGACTCCTGGAAGTTCGAACTTCGTCTTGTTTTCACAAAAAACGAAGTGTTTTATTAAAATGCTTTATGAGCGTAAATTTTATATAACAGTTTTCAGTGACAGTTTTCTTATTTTGTTACTAAAAGAAGAAAAAATGGTGGAATGGTCGAACACAGTCTCCATCTTGACAAAAACATATGCAGTGCTGCCACAGAACGAATTTTAAGAAAGTGTAACTTACTTTAAGAATTCGAACCAGAAACATAAAATATAACCTAATGTGTGCGAATAAATTCCTGCTACTAAAATAAATGTACTAGCAATTACCAAAAGGCAACTTGTTGGTAATCTACCCACTTCAGCGTTAATTTGATCACTGAATTAACTAGAGTAGAGAGGAAAACGTTACCGCCGTAATTGTGTAGCGATTTGTAATGAACACAATGCGTTGTGTAATCTTTCAAGGCGTACATAGATGACTAGTATCACTTTATTAGTTAAATGTCTTCCTACGAGCTTGCGTCTTGATTTAGTTTTAGAAAATAATCTACTGTGTACCTTGAAAATGGAAATGATTGGCCACTTGTTTTCTTGTTTTGGACAAATTTGACTGTAGATGTACTGCATTGAACATAATATTGTTAATGGTTTGTGGAAGAAAGAATTATTAGATTGAGACGCAAGTAGTTAACTCGATGTCAATAATAGTAGTATGTACTTCTCTGTCTGTAAACCAATGGATATATCTCCAAATAATTCACTTTGAAGTCACACTAGCAACACATTACACATACTTCTCTTGAGCATGAGAACTTCACAAAAATTCACTTAAAAACAAATGTGCAATAACAATATTGAAGTTATGCAATCGGAAAATATATCACGTGCTGCTGTGTGTGTATATGACGCCTAAATCGGTGTCGTTCATTGAATATTTGAAAACTTGGAAACTTTCTTTTCAATATCCACTACATAGTTTTATGAATGTAATTATGAACTCAATGAAATGGGATCGTAGAATATACATATTATGAAAAAAGACAGTTAAATATAGGCTAGGATATCATATCATTATAGTATTAAAAAAATCAATGGCGAATATATATGCTAGATTGATAAATAATCATTCAACAAAATGACACAAATTCACAGACAAAAATTGACAAGAGAACGAGCACGAACGATTGAAACTCTTTCATTGGTTAGCACTTATTCCAATCACGTGAGCGGACCAAACAAAATCGGGAAACGTAGGAAATATTTATTAAAGTAATTGAAATCGATCTAACATATTAAATAATTAATAGGGTACAACTAATTGGAAGACCAATGAAAGGGTTTCGATTGTGACAAGAGCCAGAGTAGAATTTTAGGTTACAACTATTTCCATAATTATATATGTTATTCGTGATGTATAGGTGATATATTTACAAAATTTTATCAACACTTTGGAGCGAATCTTGAATTTAATGTGTTAAATAGTATTTAATATTGCATGGTAAAGAAGATTACTATACATACTAGACTTTTTATTTAATTGTTTTACATTATATAACATTAAAACATTAAATGTAACTAAGTAAGTCACAGACAGTGTGTTAGTTCCGTAGTTTTATTATTGTAATCTTAGGCAGATTGTTTTATTTCAAATGTTACTATTGCGATACTACTTTCGATACTACTTGTATTGTATGAAATTAGTTTTGTGTGATTTGGAGAAATATTGGTTTCCGTGAGCTTTGGTGATTTTGGCGACCGTGTGACCGAACACAACACTACAATCGACATTTTTGCATCACACAAGGAATGAAAACTACAACATCTTATGACATTACTATTCTAATACATCATTGCATATAATTTGCTAAAATACATATTAAAATAATATTATAGTATACATATAAATAATTGTACTTGTCGTAATGGAAAATATGATAAAGAAAACACACATGAACAACTTAGTTCAGTCAATTATCTGTGCCTCTAGCTGGTGATAGTATATTTTTAATATACTATGGCGTGTTATGTTTGCTTCGAGTATTCGACACAATTTTTTCAAAAAGTTTTCGTTAATTTAGGCAATATTATATATACGGACTGAATGCTTGTCATATGCAGACTTAGTTTAGATCGGTACTTCGCAATCTTCGATTTTAGTTTGTATAATCTAGACCTACATCGATTCTACTTCCTGACATATTAGGTAGTAGTATTTGTGTAGGCCTAGTACTTCAAAATTTTAATGTTCAACATGAATAGAATATTTAATTTGAAGATTGCAAGTTCCAATTTAAACTAAAAACGTGCAATTATAAATAGTCAATACTAACAATACTAAACTAAGCAACTAAGTTTCAGAGCACATGTTATACCTTCCAATGTTATGTTTACCTTGTTTACTTTGATTAACACATAATTGTTACTGCTTTGCATGCTTTTTATTTCCTCAAATCAACAGCTACTAACCGATTGCGTCTGCTTACTTCTAGCCGAATTAAATTTACAGCAACTGCATAAAAGCTCATTAATATGATTAACATAACTTGAATTATACTTAACTTATTCTTAACAAATATTCACACGAATATCCGATAGTTTGTCTCTGTGATACTCAATGGCTTTTGATTTGAAAGAGCATATAAAAGACAAATTGTTACTTATTAGTTGAATTGTATTTATTTAGTTGTAGAATGTTAGATATTTATAATGATACGTTGCAGGTTGCAATACAGCAACATATCTTGCAGTGTTTGACTAATTTTAATGTATAGCAAATATTTTACTGTAAGAAAGTATTTTACACTCACAGAGACTAAACTTGGGTATGAGTACTACTCACAAGTTCTCATTTTGTTTCAGACTGCGATATAGACGCAGGTTTTAGTTTATCGTTTCCAATAAAAACCTATGAAGCCAAATACCATACAATAAGAAACATCATGTTCTTACACGTTCAAAAATACATCAATTCAACTTTGATTAACGACTCGTACAACATAATTATACTTTACAACCAAAGACAAACATTGTTATACAAACATTGAAATTTGCCGTTATAGTTTACGTTTCACAAATAATTAATGAACAAATATATATTGACATTTTGAAGCTACATTTTGAACAAAAGTATTTAAAAATACATTATTATAAATGTATGATGTATTTTCTGTAATTATATACAAGTGGGAGAATTTATCGAAACAACAGACGGGAAGAATAATAACGAAATGATGAAATCACAATGATTACAATTAATAATAAGTTGACAAGTATTATATAAATGATTACTAAATACGCGTAATATATATATGCCAAATCGCTAGTAATTTGTATTCGTAACCAGTCCAGAATTTCGTGCTTTCTTCATGCATATGAAAAGTGTATATCCTGACGAATGTATCCTGGTTGTGAAGACAAATTATCTAGGCTCAGTATTACTGAAAGTCAATTCATTTTTCAAAGTATAATAAATGTTGTATATAAGTTGTAATTGATATGATATATTTCAATTACGAAGATTCATATTATATATAGAAATATATAGACACTACTATATATTAGTAAGGTACAAATAAGATTGAATGAATGATATACATAGTTATATGATTGATAGATACGGTGGCAAGAAATAAATGAACAAAAAAATGTGTTTTTGAACTTGTAAGAATATCCTAAGCCGTCGTCTGGTAAAGTATTGAAGAACTTGTTAGAAATTATTATAATTTCGCTATATTCAAATATGTATGACCATGTTCACAGTGTTTATCTTTTTTTTCTAGATATGTAATTGTTTGTTGTACTGTGTTTGTTATTCCAGAATCCTACCGTCCTTGTTCCATTCACTTTTATCTATAAATAAAGACAATATCTACGAAATTTAGTGTGATTTATGTTCACGCACATTCAATAATCTTATGTCCACAACGTCATTTTGTACAGCAAGACACTTTTTTTTTCTTATGATATGAATTTTGATATAATTAGTTAATTATAAGGTTCTCAAATGTATGTTTTCAGTGTGATTTTATAAGCAAGAGATGTTATTTCTTACGATGTGACATATAGTACACGAATATTCTCAACAGGCAAACGATCCAACAGTGTTGATGCCTGACTGCACTGGAATTGGATAGCTGAATATCTAAGAAAGGAAGAGATCCAATCCGTCAATTTTCAAGCGAACTTCAAGCGTGAAACTTACGTGCCCAGCGTCATTTTATAGAACAAGAGATGGAATTTCTCATGGGGTGTTGATCAAATTATTAAATTAGAAGGGTCTTAAAATTACGGTCAAAATTTGGTAATTTTCGCAATTTATCAAAATTTACATCTGTAAATAGCGGTTTTCTCGGGAGCGATAAGCAATAAATGTATCTTCTCAGCGTAAATTTGGTCTAAGGAGATAATCAGAAAGGTGTTAAAATTAAGGCCAAAATTTAGTAATTTTTTAAATTTATCATAATTTACTCCGGGAACTGACTAGGCCAGCACGCTTCATTCACTCGCAGTAAATAGCAAATTGTAGCATACGGCAGTAAGTAAAGCGCGCAAGGAGAAGGACAATCAATAGAGAAAACCCAAAGGACTAAGGGCAAAGATAATAAAGAGAGGTAAAGAAGCAAGTAAAATATAAAACGAAGTAAATAAGTGAAAGTGAGAGGTTAGGAACTGGAGAGCGGAAAATACCACGTGACTAAACAGGCTGAGATCGTGTAAACAAAACAACAACACAGAGACGG
>JAODVP010072465.1:0-13861 GCA_025400035.1 Tetradonia laticeps
AAATAAATGTTCCGTTCACTTTATTTTAGTGTTTTATTTACGTATGTTCTCAATTGTTTCGGACCACTACGCCGCCATTTTGAAATTGGTGGCGAGGCCTTGTTTCGTAGAAGGCAATGTATGAGCTCACACGTTCGTGTAACTATAAAATACAAAAGCATAATGGGTCGACGATACAAACAATATCTAGTCACTGGCAGTGCAATTCCAGCCTCAACGAAACGTATGCGCAACTTACAAAAACGGAGAGCAGAAGTCCCTGCGCAAAACGTAGATCCCGGGATTAACAATAGTCATCATAACCAAGCGGTTAGTATATATTGTAAACGTTCACTGTTCTTTAATATTTTTCTTCATTCTCGACAACCATTTTTCCAATTTCCATTATTTCAGGTTTGCAGCAGCGGAAATTCAACAACGCATAAGTCTTTGCTTAATCAATCACAAAATTTATTATGCATTTATAACTCCACTTACAGTAGTATATCATGTACTTTTTTAGGATTCTGATAATTCAATTTTCACCCCAAACATAACGCAAGAAGAACAACACAGTGCGTTAAATGAGAGACATACTGATAATTTTTATCAGTATTCGCCAGTACCTTTGTGTTCTCATACAGAATGCACAGCAGACGATATTATGTGGATGACCCTCGCGGTAGTTTTACGACACAAGTTGACATGGGTGGCAATGGTTGGTATATTGAAAATGTTCAATACCATTTATGGTGAAAATAAAATCAAAGCAACTAAATATAGTTTTACAAAGAGATTATTTGAAAGCGATGATCTCAATGTAGTATAGCATTATTACTGCAGTAATTGCTCTGCTTATATTACTAAGTCAGACGCATCAAGCACGAATGTAGTATGTGAATTCTGCAATTTGAACATGAATGGAGGTAAAAAACCAGAGTACTTTGTTTCCCTATCATTTGAATCTCAGGTGAAGAAGTTACTATCGAATGAAAAGATCGCAGAAATGATCATGACTTATCGATTCACACGGACTAAGGAAAATGAAGATAACTTGGAAGATATATATGATGGTTCTGAATATAAAAAATTCGTTCAACCTGGGGAAATTTTGTCGTTTGCACAGAATTTTTCTTATTCATTTTTCACTGACCGTGTGCCATTGGGAAAAACTAAGAAAAGCTTGTGGCCAATTTACGTATCGTTAAATGAGCTTAGCCCAAAAGAACGACGCAACCATATAATGCCCAAGCATTATATACTGCGGTACCCATGATCCTAATCATCAGTTTTTTTTTACGACCTTTTGTTGAGGAAGGGAACAAATTATCAAGTGAGGGCTTCGAATAGATATATAAATCAAACATAATGACAAGCATAGTTATTCCATTGGTTATGATTGCTGATTCTGTTGCACGTTGTCAGCTGTTGAATTTTCAAACATTTTCTGCAAAATATGGCTGCACCTTTTGTTATCAAAAGAACAACGAAGAGACTTAAATATGTGTTACCAACAAAGTCCATTAAAGAGCGTAGTCTTCAATCAACAAATCATGACTTACTTAAAGTATATGACGACATGAAACAAATGAAAATCACAGAACATACATGTGTGTTAAGGGTCCTTCAGCTCTGGGCAAGCTGCCTTATTTCAATATAATCACAGGATCTATTGTGGATTATCTTCACAATATTTTGCTTGGGGCAACTAGGAGCTTCTTTGAATTGGTGTTTGAATGTACAAGAAGAAAATTTTGGAATCTTCTAGAGGAGGATGTCTATGCTATGTCTGATATTTTAAGTGAAATTGATAAACGGCTGGAAGTTATCAAACCACCTACAGTCATTACAAGAACACGAAGATCAATTAAAGAATTCCCAAGTTGGAAAGCTAATGCATGGAGGTCATGGCTTTTATTTTATTGCATACTTTGCCTTAATGACCTTAGGAAGCAGAAGTATTTAATTCACATTGCCATGCTATCCAAAGCCACCAGCATACTTCTTTCATCAACAATAAGCGAGAGTGACATTCACAAATTCTCATTTTATTTTCAGTTGCATTTTGGTAAAGAACATATGTTTTATAATATTCATGTTCTGTCACATAAGGGCGTTTTGAGGTGGGGACCTTTGTGGACTCACAATGCATTCATGTACGAAGGGTATAATCGACAGCTTTTATTTCTTTGAAAAATCCCTTCAGAGTAGTTAAAGAAGTTTCTAAAAAATATCTTGTAATGAATTTCTTGCCAAAATTGATTGATAAATTTAGTTCCGGTGATAATACCATATTTTTTTGATATATTAGATAGAAAATTGATCAGGTTTAAATACTGCGATACATGTCTTTTGCTAGGACCCGGCAAATCTTGTACTTTAACAGGTACTGAGAGAGAATTTCTTCAAAGCAATCATTTGTATCCATCTGAGTGCCTGTTCTTTGATAGGATGTTATTAAAAAGTATGAGAATCACTACCGCTCAATATGCCTCAAAACATACGAAAAATGACGATTCCTTGAATTCTTAGAAAGCAATCATTTATATCAAATAAGAGCAATAGTTGTTGCGCCAATGAAAAACTCGTACTATTAACACCTAATTGTATAAGAGGTCAATGTGTTGCGGACACCAAGCCAAGGAAGTTTATATCCAAAATACCTATAAGTTATAGTTACGGCGACGAATTGTAAATAAAACATCCATTGTATTGTTGATATTTTTGTTATAAATTTATTTGTTCATATATAGAGAACTTGTGCATATTTTCTATAGAGGAAGCTATACTTAGACCAAAATTAGCGTATTCCAACTGGTTAGTAAAGCGTAACAAAGCTGTATTAAATCACAAAGAAAACCACAAGAAATGGTGCATACAATCGCCTTTTCGGCGTTAAATACACGCATTCATAAAATTTTATAGGGCGTTCTTAACGGATAGAAAACAGCGCATTAGTTCGCCTAAAGATACACATTAAAACGCCTTTGAAACCGTTCACAAACAGCTAAAAAAAGGTGACTTAATCCGTCCATCAAGTGCATTAAAACTCCTATATTAGCAATTTCAAAGCGCTCAAATGGTGTATATGAACAGTTTCGTATGATGTTGTCATACACTATAATAACACTATGACAGTACCTCAAAAGACGTTTCAAACGTGATTAAAAGGCGTTATGACTGAAAAGCGCACAAAAACACTGCCAATCACTCATCAAATGGTGTAAACCGCCTACTATACGCCTATGATACAATAACAAACGCTTAAATATCGTTTCAAGTTTCACCAGGGCAGTTCGTTACGGAGTTATTGGACTGTTGTATAGAATTAAGACAAAGAGATATGTCTGGAAGCAGAACGCGAGCGACATACTTTGAACGATTGACCAGGGATGTTCCCTAACTATTTTGATATTAGGAACATATGGTGCATTCTTCCGAAGTTATTTCAATTTATTGTAGTGCAGAATTGCGGTAAACAGAATTTACATACAATACATGCAGACACAGGCCGACACACTCTCAGAGGTTGATTAGGGATGTGGACAGAGTTATTTGGTATTAGAAACGTATGGCCCTAGGCGACTCGTACCCAGTTATTGCAATTTCTTTTGAGTAAAATTGTGCAATTACAGAACTACAAAGTGGAATAATTCTGCAAAGAAGCATCGGACACTATACATTCCTCATATCAAAATACTCAGAAAACTTTTCTAATCATCCCATAGAAATTTGTTGCTATAGTTCTGACTCACCCTATATAATTATTAATGTGTCATAAACATATCATGTGTACAAGATCTATCTGAGTTTTATTGCACAAAAAACAGAAATTTTTATGATTTGCAGCTACCTCGTCATAGTCGCGAACCGGCGATATCTACATCAAAATACATCTATTTTGTTAAGAATGAATATGTAACTTTATGTAACGTAAATATAATGTATGTATCATAAATAACTACATGTCTTCTATGTTCACGATTTTCTAGACAAGATTAAAATAATGTAAAATTTATGGTTACATGTAAGTAGCGCAATTATGATAAGAAAATCCAATCGCTCTACTATTTGATACTAGATAACCACTATATATGTGTATATACGACCAGTGTAGCTATATTTGCCTTAAGAGCTACATATTAGGGCGCAAATAAGAAACACGCGTACCTGGAAATCACCATGAGTACGTAGCAATTTTCTAAACAGGAATACCTTTTACTTTATTTTCTATTCGAATAATTTCAGGTATCACCATTGCAAACAATATAATTACTGGGCGCCCGCTTACGCAGCAACCTTTTAAAGATGGCCTAGGATGTTTAATTTTCAATACTTGTATTACATACCCCAATAAGACATGTCATATTACTATGGATGTTACAAAGCAGTATAGACGAGAAACATTTGGAAGTTTCAAAGATCGCACCACACGAGTTGCTAAGGAATTGTTAAAGCGTGGCGCTCAACCGAAAGATGTAGTTGTTAACTGCATGCCAAATCATTATGATAGCACACTAACAACTGCAGCATGCCTTTATATTGGAGTTCTACCATCCACGATGGACCCAAGCCTGTCTGATCGGGAATGTGGTCATCTGCTTAAGTTAATGGAGCCAAAATTTATTTTTGTACATGTTGATGCTGTGGAACTGATTGAGAAAGCGTTGGTGATGAGTGGCCTGGCAACAAAAAAAATATTCCCGCAGATTGTGGTGCATGGAATAAACCATAATAGTCAAACTCAATATAGTAACTTCAAAGAGTTCCTAGAAAACGATGCAAGTGAATTTCAGCCAACAAAAACTAAAAACCTAGAAGACACTTGTATTGTTCTCTTTAGCAGTGGCAGTACTGGCTTATCCAAAGGAATCTGCGTATCGCATGAAGCGCTTTTCAATGGTTCCTTATCATATATGTAACATCTGAAAATTTCTTTGTAATTAACTATTTTAAAATAAATATTTTAGAGAAATTTTGGGAGACTCTACGTGCATGTTACATTATAGCAGCATGTATTGGATTTCTGCTGTAATGACATTCTTTGCATCTTTCATAAAAGGAGATTGTCGTGTAGCTGGTGACAAGTTTCATCCTGACGAAGTCTTAAATATTTTTGAAAAGTATCGAGTTAGTACCCGAATTTTAAATGTTGTTTTTTAAGATAAGCACTACATGAGTTACAAATCATTGAATTACAGGTGACTTCTGCTTTTCTGGCCAGTCCGTATGCTTACCTAATGGAGAACCTTAAAGACCAAGCACCGAAACACAACCTATCCTCCCTCAAAACAATTTTATTTGCAGGAGGTCCACTAGGTGGTGATCAATTAACGAAAATTCGGTCATGGTTGCCACAATGCAACATTTTCAATGCTTATGGCATGACTGAAACCGGTAGTCTTCTTACAGGATTTAACGAGGAAGATTGCAAGAATTTCTATGATTATCCCGCATCATGTGGAAGGCCGATTCCAGGCTTACAGATGAAAGTTAGTTCCCAGAAACGCATAAATAAATAAAGTAATAGATTATGGTTGTTAATTGTTATTGAAATTTTCTAGATTGTAGATCCGGAAAGTAACCAAACTCTAGGTCCTGAGCAAATGGGTGAAATACGGTACAAATCTGCAGTACCAATTAAAGGATACTATAATCATATTGAAGACTGCTTTGATTCGGATGGGTATTTTAAATCTGGTGATTTAGGTTACTTTAATGAGCATGGTCTTATATATGTATGTGACCGTATCAAAGACATGTTCAAGTACATGTCGTGGCACATTGTTCCTGCCGCAGTTGAAGAAGTCATTAAAGAACACCCAGCCGTGATGGAATGCGTCGTGTTTGGAATTCCTGATAAAGTTGCTGAATTCTTACCAGCCGCTGCCGTTGTTCTAAAACCGAATTGTAAAGTAACTGCTATGGAAATCGAGAAGTTTGTTGAGGGAATAGTTGTAGATCGTCAGAAACTTCGAGGTGGGGTGTATTTCATAGATAGTATACCAAAAACAGTCTCTGGCAAAGTACAAAGGCGTAAAGTTAGGGAAATGATGTTGAAATTGATAAACTAACTATTATGTATAAGAAAATTGCCTATGAGTCAATTTGTTGTAATATTACTGCAGGTTTTCCAAACGAAGGTTTTCAGAAAAATGTTACCAATAATCTAAAACGATCTTATAATTCGGAACCGGAATAGAATAAAGTTCTTAATACGCAGAAATTAAGTTGAAATGATTTTTATATCAATTGAATTACAAAATGCCTGACAAATAAAAAATATTAAAGGATAACTGAATGCATACATATAGAACCTTATAGCACCAACGCCATGAACCAAAAAGACCAGTTTTTGAAAAATGTTCGATCCCTTATTTATTTGTTTTTAGTAAATCCCTAATAAAAAAAGTAAGAATTCTGTTTTACATTTGCTATTGTACTGGTCGTATATGGTTTAATCGAGGCTAATTTCCTGAGTGTTGAGAATTTTGTAAGGGTCGTATAAGAAGAGTGGAAAAAGTGTAAATCAAGTAGTTGAGTGAATGGAGTATCCATACGTTCTTCGATTCCACGTTCAATTGGGGAATTTGAATTTAGATTTAATTCGTGGTTAAATGAAGATAAATGTTAAATAATTTAAAAAACTCAATAAAAATGTGAATCCGCTGTGAATAATTGTGGTGCCCAAAGTAATGGGGTAGTTTATTTAAAATGCGGATTAACAGAGAGAGACAATCTGTACAATTTTTACAAAAAAGTGCAGCTCAAAACCTCAGCTGGCTTTTGCAGAAGGGTCAGGGTCAGGGATCTATAAGCCCAATAAGCCTAAATAAGACTTTATTATCCTGTTTCAATTTTGGTAAAAGAATATTTTGAACAGCTTTGATTTTTTCAATGTTAGTTTTGATTCCATTAGGCGTAATTTCATGACCTAAGAATACAACTTCCTATTGCAAGAATTCGCTTTTATCTGATTGATTTTAACTTAAACTCGCGGAGTCTCTGAAATATTTTGTTTACTTGGATTAAATTATCGTTCAGTGATTCAGACAAAATTACAATGTCATTCATGTATACAAAACAGAATACATGGATGCACTCTTTGAGTATTGTTTCCATTTTCCATCATTTGTTGGAATATACATCTTTGAGACCGTAAAGCATTCCTGTGTATTCATAATGGCCATTATTTGCAGTAAAGGCTGTCTTTTCCATTGAGTGTTTGTGCATAACAATTTCGTTAAATCCTTGTGCAAGAGCTATTATTGAGAAAAATGTGCATTTACTTAAGTTCTCTAAAATTTCATCAATGCGTGGTAAGGAGTATTTATTATCGATAGTTTTCTCGTTTAATGTTCTGTTATCAACTACAAGTCTAAAATTTTGTTGTCAAGAAATTAAATTACGCTACGATTTTTGGTACGTCGGCTTGTAAATTCATATACCGTTAATCTTTATATCCATGTCCTGTTGATCTCCTACTATCATTACCTTCGTCTTGTTAATGTTTATCTTCAGTCTTTCTTCAATTCCTTATCCCATGATTGTGGCGCTTCTGTAAGCTTCGTGCCATGATAATTATGTCATCTGCAAATACTCCTGTTGATATTCCCCATATTCCTATAGCCTCTATATCAATAGATTTCTCCTTTTGTCGCAACTTTGAATGCTTTTGTCCATATAAATTACAAATAATGTTGGACTTAACGCCCCACCCTGTCTCAGGCCATTTCTTGTTTTGAAGTTTGTTGCGTGATTTTTGTATGCAATGAGATTGTCATTTTCTTCATATTTGTTAGTAATAATTCTGCATAGTTTCTACCTTTGCATTTATTTGATCTAATTTCGGTTGTATCATAGCAATATTCTGTATGGGTTCGGAATGTAATGGTGAAGTAAAAATTACTTCTCTCTCTTCAGTTAAAGGAGAAATTGGTAGAATAATTAGTGGCTAATAAATCAGGAACTTGGATATTATTGATTTTAAAGTTGTTAAGCGTAATGCCCTTTCAGAATATTTGTAGGTATTCGTAATGAATTCTTTACCGTTTGATTTGGGGGAGTGAATGTTTTAGAATTAATTGCCCAAAGGAGAGAAATTTTTGTCACCTTTATTTCGATTATGGAATGTTCATAATCAATAATCGTATGTAACTTTTTGAGATCTTGTGTTCTAAACAGGCCATCAAAGTGCAAGATCATGCCATGGTTTTTATGAATTACACTTTAAAAATATTTGTGTACGAGTTTAGATTTTATTACTGAGTGACTCGCACCTGAATCAATTAATACGTTTAGATTCAACTTTGGAATTATTATGAATAGTAATTGCGGTTTTCATTCCAATGTTTTCAAGTTCTCTTAATCAAGTTGTCGGGAGAGGCCACCTGATAAAAATTTTCGTCATCGTCAGTATAATTATTGTGTACATCATTATGGTCTTTGTTATCAAATGGTGTCGAAAGACGATTCTCCCGAATTCATAGACGTAGACGGCACTTTGTCATAAGGGATCTCGGTGTCAACATTAGAATTAAACAATTGTGGAGAATTTTAATTCCTCGCACTGTTTTGAGAGCTATTTTGTTTGGAAAGTATGGGCCGTTGAAACTGACATTGGGGTTGGTTTTGTCATTGCTGATGATGGTTTTCAAAAAAATTTGTTGGGAAATTTGATTTGACGAATCTCGCGGGCTTTAAAATTTGCGTGAGTAAATTTTATGTTACACATGTATTATTTATCGGTGGCCGCATTAGTGACCGATTGTAATCATACAGTGTTGATTTTGCAAAGTCAGTTATACTTTGTGTAATTTCTTTTCGATCTGTATTGCCATTAAAATTAAATGGTCGTTTATCGTATTTATTTTTATTTCGTAAAAATTGTACAAATGACGTCTGCATTTTATGCTTATCAAATTTACGACATTCGTGTAAACATGCGACAAGAGTCGTGCAATTTAATGTTAGAAAATAAGAACAGTACGTTTCGACTATTCCTGTCTGAAATGTTGAGGTGCTCAATTAGAGTGCGCAATTTTCTTTTAACTTGTGTTTAAATCATGTGTAGGAGTTCCTCTGATCTCAGGGCCGATTTTATAACTCCGAGTACTATATCTTTTGAGTTTGTAAAATTAGAGAAAT
This sequence comes from Tetradonia laticeps, assembly GCA_025400035.1. Taxonomy (NCBI): domain Eukaryota; kingdom Metazoa; phylum Arthropoda; class Insecta; order Coleoptera; family Staphylinidae; genus Tetradonia; species Tetradonia laticeps. Next base: position 9,127 of record JAODVP010072465.1, read on the forward strand.
TAGAATACTTTACTGCCGACTATTAACAGTATCCAAAGCAATGGATGGCTGGCTCATTCAATTCAAAATTGCTTGATTGAGGTCAGCGATACTTCCTTATTGATGATTCTCAATGGTCCATTGTAATTATTGTTAATCATAATATATATTTTTAAACTTATTTTACTTATGTTGCCTCTTTAACGACTTTGGAGTCACCACACTGTGATTCACACCCACATGGTTATCTGGCGATTGGAATAATGGGGAGGTTGCCAGCTGCGACGGCAACTCAGCATTGGTTTGTATCCTACAAGCTATACATATAGCGATGGATCTGAGATATCATTCATAAATCAACGCAACTTATAATAATTAAATGTTGATTCGAGGGACGAGCGTATGTGCCTAAACCACTTTGGATAGACTTATTTTGTTTTTTTCTGGGATGAATTTGTCATCACTCAACTGGTGCCAACGCTTGTGTACTTTCCCAAAATAATTTTGAAAACATTATTTTAAAAAGTACGCCTATATATGTTTAAAAGCCGATTGCACCAATTAGTTGTAAATTAAAATGTTAAGAAAACAGAGGATAAAAATATTAATATACTTACACATAAAACGTCAAAATAGAATAATTACATTGTTTGTACAATCTATATCTAAACTAATTTTTGATTTTTCAACTATTTATTTATTCATTTATGTCATAACATTTCATTTATTATTCTATGTAATTATTATATTTTGACGTTTTATGGAACGTACGTATGACTAGAATATAATCATGTTGTCCTTTTACATATCTCACTCGTATTCACATATATGAGCTGTCAATATTTCCTGATAGAAACATAGTAGGCGGATTCATGCGAAGGGGCACGGGTGAACGCATGCATTCGCTCAAAACGTGCGCAAATGAACGCGTGCGTTTGCGTGCGCTTGTGTAACATTTGGTAGAGGCTCCGTTTTTAATGTTCTCGGAAAAATTTAGAAAAATCAAATTTTGAAGTACTGAAAATTTGAGACGTCGAGTATAAAATTTAGTTCTAAGTCTGAATGAAACTATGGAGAAATCAAAATTCTAAGTGACTAGATTGTTGACGATGCGATATTAGAAATAGTTTCACTATAATATTTCATGGAAACGCCGAGTCTTGTGGTCTAAATTTCCACAGCATAATTTGAAAAGAAGAGAATATATACCGTTTAAATTCTGTGCATACTTTCGCGTAATATTTAGGGCCCGAAAATGTGTAGACAAATACGTAACATCAGCCGTAAAACTAGTTCCTTGCATTTACTTAGCCTTGTGGGCCAATTTAATATGGTTTGAGGCACTTAATATTACTTTTAGTTCGGTCGAAACGCTACATTTAATATGGTTTAGTAAGGTGTCGTCCTTTATATTCTTCTTAATTGAGGTACACAGTAAAGTCTAGATTGGACGAAATTATTACACGTTGTAGGTTAGCAAATGCGTGGTGACATCAATTTTTTTTTCTTCCTACGGCTTCGTTTCAAACAAAATGTACAATTTAGGCTGTATTGCAGCAGCAATAATTTTTTTCGTTTTTCCATTGATACCAATTAAAATTAACGTAAAGATAAACATCACTATCGGAAATACGGAACCTGATGAAACTCGCAATGACTTTCACGACAAAAATCGCCCGAATTTAAATGTGCGCACTCCGCAGTTACAAAAATTGCGTGAATCTCCGACGGATGCGCTTAGCGGTTGCATACCAGACCAGAAAACGCCAATTTCAACGTAATCCGCGACATTGTCAAGGAACCCCCCCTTGACCAACTTACTCTAGCTCAAACGCATCGGTTCCAATAAACAGCCTGTGCTGCCGAAATTCCGCGAACCAAGTACATTTAACCCGGTGAAGTCAGAATTGTCACAGTATTTAACACTGCTGAAATGAAGTTCTCATATGAGACCGTTGGGTAGTCAACATTGAGACACCACAACGCCATATACCGAACGACGAGGAATATTTAGTTTTATTTACAATACCGTTCGATGATTGATGCGACGCGACGCGTGATGTAATAATTGAATTATAAACTGTTTTAATTGTTTTTCAAAGGAATATGTCAACACCAGTCGTATTACCCGTATTTGTGAAGTTTTATAATAAAAGTGTTAATTAACCATGATTTTTGTAAGTAATTAGGAGTATTGCACCAACAGACCCAGAACCGAAAAATGAAGACCGTGGTCCTGCCGTATCAGGAGCGGTAAGTGATGAGTGATCAAGTTGGAATTTGGAGGATGAAGCTCATTCATGAGAATATTGTTGTAGTAACTATATTATTATTTTTTACTTTTGTGTATTTTTTTGTTCGATTTTTTATTAATTTGCTTAATTACTGATTTATGCAAAGGATGCAGACTAACACTTATGGAAAATGTTGGGTTTATCGAATACCTCGATGAAGTTATTTCAATCTACTAAGATGACCTTTAGGGAAAAAGCCCTAAATGGATGCCTACACACATTAGATCCAGTCGTGACAGGAACTGGACATACGTTAGATTTCAAATGGTGTGATCACCATTTCAGAGGAGGAGCAGTGAAGGACTCTCAATGGCAAACAGCTTAAACATAGAAGGAAAAATATAACTTTAAAAGGAGAGTAATTTGTTTGCGTTTTTATTGCTTTCTCTCGTGTGAACAATTCATCTTATCTTCTATATAAGTTTTTAATTTTTAACCCTAATTTTTTTATTCCTTTTTATTATTACTTTTTATAATATAATACTTTATCAATAATATTAACCAACTAAGATTACAACTATGACATGCACTTGACCAACACAAACTAATGCAATCACCTTCGACAAGTTCAACCAATATGAAGTCAATTTAAAGAGGAATCAAGGACAAGAGGTCTTCAACATGCCAAGGGAGGAAAAGAAATGAACACAAGAAATTTCAACCAGTCATCCACCAGCACGTGAGATGTTATCTACGAATGGACCCAAGATGGGAAAGATCCACAAAGGATATCAAGTTGATTTGTTTTTTTACACGATGGTCAACATCATGCAGTAGCCTAGATACTGCCACTCCAAAATCCATGTTCCTATGAGAAATCAATTTTACCTTGTAAATACCTATTTTGATCCTTCCTAAATCTAATACATCTGGACTCCTTGTCAACGCCATAAGCTAAAGTAATCTGAATCAAAATTCCCAAGGAGTACCAAAGGATTCGACTGCCAGTTTCGTGGAGGGACTACCGTCTCACCCAACTGTTTGGGACGCCTGCTATCACCTGCATTGGGGGTACCAAACTATTATTGTGGCGATCCATGCCCGAAGGACGCAACGAATGACAGTATGCAGATGACATTACGATCATAGCGAGGGGCAAATGCAATAATATCGGTAGTGCCGGACTCAGAAATCTACTTCTTAGTATATTTACAATTAGTTCCAAGTCTACGTAATAGAAATGAATTTCATTTCAAAAAAACACTACATTACAATTGTTTAAACATTACATTACTTATAGACGATGATGAGCATGATGTACAAAGCAGCTATCAAAACGCAACTAAGGATACATTTAGAGAAGGTTCGTGACCTTAAGTATATGATTCGTAGTTGTTACATTTTGTAATTATTATCAAATTATCGTCCATTTTGCTTAAATAATTTGCACTTTAGGTTTCAGGTGGTCTCATGCAAGAATCTTATTATTATTAGAGCAATATCGGCTTAATGAAAGAAACATGTGTACTGGGAAAATTATGCATAAAAGGGCTTGGGAGAACATTTCTAAGCTTATGATGGCAAAAGGATATGCAGTGACTGGCAAACAATGTAGCACCCGTATTAATACCATGAAGCGTACGTATAAAGCCTTTAAAGATCATAACGGAAAGTCTGGAAACAGTAATCGCACATGGCAGTATTATGAAGTAAGTGCATCATTAAATATTTTATTATTTCATTTTGCATACTAATTAACTTTGCAAATAATGGACAGTATTTTTGGTGGTAAGCCATATATGGTACCAGTAGCCACTGGTAGCCTCAAATTTCGCATATATCCTATGCACTTCAGTACCTGTTGGCCATCGTATTAAAATAGGTGCCAAAGCAACAAGAGCGTTTGTAACACGTCTTGTGACAATTAGGGCAGTGCTTCTGGCAACATCAAATCTTTCACAAATTGACCTGTATGATTAGAAACTATTTTCACTGACAAAATAATCATTTACAAAAACAATAAATATTCAAGTAACAAATAATGAACTACTATTCTTAGCAAAGTCAGTAATTAAGTTACATTAATGTTACCTGAAAGAATCTGGAGTGGCAAACCTCCATAACGCCAACATAAACTGTTTACGTGGGCAAAGCATTGGATTTCCAAATGAATGTCTCTTTAAATTTTCCACAATAATTGATCTTATATAGTGAAAAGTTCCTATACGTATCCTAATAAAAACAATAATTACATATATGTATTTGATGCAATACTTATCAAAATAATTACATTGCAATATACAATACCTGTAATGAGCTTAATGAGAATTTGTTCAACATAATTATGCACTTTGGGAACATTCTTACGTTTCATTAATGTCGCTTCCAACATTTCTTCTTCTTCGTCACTTGAATAACACTGGTCAACAGTCAAAAAAAGGACTGTGGTTTTTGACCTGCTCTAGGGTCATTTCAGTGTGCTGAATCCGAAAATGACCTTTATTTTGCTCAATCAGGTCAAG
>JAODVP010072576.1:0-10418 GCA_025400035.1 Tetradonia laticeps
AGCTTTATTAATGTGGTTAAAAAAATACGAAATGAAAATGTACCTCTAAGTGGTCTTTTACTCAAGTTAAAAGCAGAAGAACTTGTCAAACTCCTTAATCATGATGATTCATTCAAATATAAATTATAGTGCGGTTTATTCCAAAGGTAAAGTCAACACAATTTTTAGAAAGTGGTATGAAAATATAAAATTGAATTTTTACCTGTACGGTTATAGCGTCATTCGATTATTGCGTCCCTTTTTTTTACGGGCCCTTCGATGACGCTCTAACCGAGATATATGCATGCGCGTGGCTGGTTACCTATATTAATAATTTTTAATATACAATGTTTAATTTATCATCTTCATTCGTATTCACTGTGAAACATTATCCTTAAAAACACCAGAGGTAATTTCCACACCTTTTGTAAAGTTGTTACGCACCATAAATAAATTAAACCCTGATGATAAGAAAGACATTACCAGTGTTGATATGCACATACTGTTGGCAGTAATTATGAATTTATACTCGTATATATACAGGAGTACAAATTAAAACGACTCAAAACTGTGAAATAAGTTTCTTTTGACATCAAATAACCTTACCTAATCTAACTACATAAACCTAACCAAATTTTATATAATTAACTTTCATTACGCTGCGTTGCGTTTCTTTCCATAATGAAAATGGAGATACTAAGTGACTTTCCACCTGGTCCTTTAGATCTTTACAGAAACAAAGCTACATTTGATTGGAAACTATTAAAATTGTTACTGGATACTGAACATGTTATAAAGCATAAGGTATCTACATTAAAAACATAATATTATCCTGTATTATCATAGAAATGATGTGTTTATTTTTATAAAAACCAGGATAAAATGGTAGAAATCCTTCGAAATGATCCCGTCTTCGATCAGTACACGGATGACTTCACCTTGGATCAAATCCGTCTAGATACTCTTCGCAAACAAAACGCGTTGGAGAAATACGATGAATTATCCTTGATAAATGCCCTAGACAGTACTCCACGCCATGCCGCAGCTCTGCTAACATTCGCCCAGTGGAATCCCAGCGTCACCATTCGAATAGCAGTGAAAATCAGCTTATTCTCCAATGTTATTCGGGCCCTCGGGACTGAACAACATCAACATTATGCGCATATTGCTGATAATGGCGAGGTACTGCTTTAAATCAATTAAATATAACTATATAAATATAATGCTACATTTAAAACTCCAAAAAACACGAAAACTATTGAACCGCACTTTTATATTAAGCTATTGGGTTGTTTCGCAATGACGGAAATCGGCCATGGTTCAAATACAAAAGCTCTTGAAACAAGAGCCACGTATGACATAACCACAAAAGGATTTGTCATTAATACCCCTAATTTTACATCAGCGAAGTGTTGGAGTGGTATGGCAGGGCAATGTGCGACTCATGCAGTGCTATTTGCACAGTTATACACACCAGACGGGGTGTGTCACGGGTTGCATCAATTTATAGTTGAAATCAGGGACCGGGAGTCGCATTTACCACCGCCTGGGGTTACCATTGTTGATATGGGAAGGAAAATTAGTTTGGACGGGGTTGATAATGGGTATAATAGTTTTCTAACCTAATACATACTTATAATAATGAATTTAATAAGCTAATAACCTACAAAATCAAATTTTTAGGGTTATAATGTTCAATAACTACAATGTTCCCAAAAGTTCCCTATTGAACAAACACTGTGATGTAACAACTGATGGAAAGTACATCTCGAGAATGAAAAACGACGAGAAACGCTTCAGTTCCTCGTTATTTTCACTTACCTCAAACAGACTGTATATCTCAGTCTTTAGCTTAGGTATGCTCATAAAAGGAGTAACAATTGCTGTGCGATATTCAGCTGTGCGTAAACAATTCTCTGATAGCTCTGAATCTGATGTTGAAGATGATGAAATTCCGGTCTTGGAATATCAATTACAGGTACAGCAAAACAAAAAACATAACCATAATTGTGAAAATGATAAACATAACCATTAATATGAAAATAACATAACCATAAATTCTAATTAATATAGCAACATAGATTATTCCCATACCTAGCTGGATGTTTCATACACCAAGTAAGTCTCTACTTCCTGATGACAGAAAACGCCGCTACTTTACTACAAATCCTCTCAGGGAATTCCCGACCTGATGAGCATGAACGTAATATAGAAATCCACGCAATTTCCACAGCTTGCAAGTCCTTCACGACGTGGTTCCACCAACATGGCCTCCAACAATGTCGCGAAGCATGCGCCGGTCATGGTTACCTAAAAGCAGCGAGATTAGGAGATTGCCGCAATGATAACGATGTGAACATTACCTATGAAGGTGAAAACAACGTAATCCTTCAACAAACCAGTAACTGGTTATTAAAATTATGGCCTTTAATGGTTTCCAAGCAAAAAATTGCATCACCATATAATTCCGTAGGTTTTTTGAATAATGGCCTTGAAATCCTTAATCAAAAACCACCGAAATTGGATCGTGTAGAGGAATTATTAACACCTAAAGTCCTCATTAATATTTACCAGTGGTTAATCTGTTATTTATTGAAAGTATCAGCTGAAAAATATCAATCTAACCTACAAGAAAATGGCGGACATGTTTTCACTGCACGTAATAATAACCAGGTTTTCTATGCAAAGGATTTGGCTTTGGCTTATATTCAGGTTGGCAACACCTCAAGATTTCTGTATTAAAAGTCATATATGAATAGTCAATATTTAGGTTATGTTGTTTTACAGCATTTCTTCTTGCATAGAATGGTCATTTTCATTGAGTTAACCAACAACGAGAAGATAAAAACAGTCCTTAACAAATTATTCGCTCTATACGCGCTATTTAACCTTCAAAAGTACATCAGCCACCTTTACAAAGGTAAATATTTCCATAGCAACCAACATGGCGGCTTAGTACAAGATGGAATCTTGTTTCTAATGGCGGATATAAAAGACGATGCAGTCGCTTTAGTAGACGTGATTGCTCCGCATGATTATTTGCTGAATTCAGCGTTGGGAAATTCAGATGGACAACTTTATCAACATCTACAACGCGCTATTTTCACTGGGAAGGATAATTTAGGGCGTCCTGAATGGTGGCGTGAAATTACATATTCATCTAAATTGTAATTTCACTAGGATATTAGTAAGAAAGGTAAAAAAGACAAAAACATTAAACAGCGAACCTAATATTCTAGGAATTAAGGTTAGGTCAAGTTAAGATTATCAAAAAATGGTATATTTTTCATTGTTTTATTAGTAAAAAAGTAGAAAAGGTACAAAACAAAGGCAGAAAAGACAAAAATAACTAAAATAATAATTAAAGAGATTTTTTTTTGTTATGGATGAAATCTCCACCAGCTTTCAAGTCACACACATCTGCACCCACTTCTTCTGCATTCTCTTGGATAATTGGCATAGTTTCATAACTGGATGTGGGAACTTTAGCTTTGGTTGTTATTTTCTTGTAAGACTTGATGTAGAAGTTAGCAAAGAGAATCACCAATGTGCTGACGTATGTGATAGTGAAGCAATTGAGCCAAAATGGCGCCTTGCATTGGTTGTATAAGCCAATTGCAAGATGGATGTTAACACAAAAGAATTGGGCCTTAAATGTACACATTGGGTTAGGTTATGTTAGTTATGTTATATAGATAAATAACCGATATTAATAGAAACACAAGTTAATAGGATAATAAAGCCAAAAAATAAAGAACTTACCAACTGAATTTGAGTCAAGTATCTCTTCCACCACAAATACTTTCTCGCAGGGGGACCAATTGCAGCTAACATGTAGTAGGTATACATGATGACATGCACAAACGAGTTGAACAACACGCTGAAGAAAGCTTGTCCTCCTGGGGAATACAAAAGTCCCAGATACCAATTGAAGATCATTGATGAATGATGGTACATGTGGAGGAAGGTTATTTGGTTGTCTTTCTTCCGAAGGACAAAGAACACAGTGTCCATCAAGTCGAAGATTTTCGAGGCGTAGAATATCCAAAAAGCTGTTGCCATCTATGTAATAGCAGTTAACCTCATTTAATATAACCTAAAGTTCAGTAATAAGAAATTCAGAGTACTTACCCGGACGCCATTTTGATTCGTAGTGTTAAATGGAGTACACCCCAACTCGTATTTCGCAACAACTGCAGACATTAACACCTCTTTGCAGATATACGCAGAGAGTAAGACTTGGAACACATTGTATATAACCAAAATGGTGCGGAGTTCAAAAGGTCTACGTTTCTGCATCGACGCTTTTAGATAAGAAATTGTGGAGAAGTAAGTGACGAGAATTGTGACAATGCCGAGTGGGGAGTTCAACAAGAACCATTTTGATGTCAATGGATCTGAAATCAATATATAGAAAAATAGGTTAAGTGAATAAGTCGCCATCTTGTTTCTTGTACAGTACCTGGAGGTCCTAGATAAACTTGCAACGACGGATGAATCGCATAATTGAAGAAATCCCACATGATCTACTAATCAGTCTTCGTTTGTGTCTAAATTATGAGCATTAATGTTTCACAAGCTGTCAACCTGTCAACCATTGTTTTTCCCGATTCACAGCCTCCTCTTCCGCACACAAATTCATTTCCTCTGAATATTTGTCGAGATTACTATGTAAAAATCTTTATTCCTTATCCTCCATTCATAAATGTGTCACTAATCAATATATAAACATGTCGATCAAACACACTCACATTTCTCAAGATCAAGTTCAAGTTCCGCTACAGAAAAATATATAACAACAGCGCACAACTGAAAATCACTTGCGGTTACGTATCGGCATCAGTGAACAAAACAGAACCGCTACTAAATCTATCGTAAACGTAAACTAATTCTAACTTAGGCGAATAATCTCTTTACAAATCAGTGCCGTGTGTGAACATAACCTCAATGTCCATATTACATTCCAATCTTTGAATGATGACATTTTGTGATTTTCTGATTGCTTTCAGTTTCTTTGGACACTTTGGACGGGCGCTAAGACTCCTGATTGCAACTGGCTCGAACGCAACGAATTGAAATTCATTCCGCATTTTCATTTACAATTTTACAATTAGTCATTAGTCATACTTGTGTTAATACTTTGATAATAATTCTTCTAGAGTACAAAATATATAGATTTATATTTGTTTTAGATACAATTCCTTTACTCATCGTATTCATTCGCACCGGCTAGAACCATGAACCACTAATCAACTGAAAATTGTGGGAGGAACAAAGAAAAACAAAATTGCAATTGATTGAAGAAGAGGAACTTTGTGGATATATAGAGAAAATGCAAAATTTATTAATTAGAGTGAAGGAAATAGGAGTAGCAAAGCTGTGTTCATTTTAGAGCAATTCAAGGTCACGGGGGACCATAACTAGTATGGAAAATCATACAGTAACTTTTTTTAGTTATAGACCAGCAGCCACCACTTGTGATGAAACATGAAAACCTTTACCTTGAATTGGTCAAAAATTGACACGGTTATGCTCTTAGGTACTTTACACAGGTTATGGTAAGTTAGGTTATGTAAGGAAGGATCAATTCATTGAATTGACATTGAACGAATCAGTCATGATGATTTACCAAGCACCATTATCAATGAGGATGATTTATTTACTCTTACTTTTTCGATTTCAAGGTTAAGCCTTCTTTTCACCTATTCCACCAATAATTTTTAGGATTCTCCTCGAATTTCCTTAATGTTTCGTTATAAATAATTGAAATTAAGTTCCATTAAAGTCCAGAATATGCGAAAACAAACATTTTTTGATAATCAAAAATAAATTCAAATTTCACACTAAACTGCATTCTGATTGGTTTCTTAGCCAACCAATCATAGAATAAACCACCCCCATTGTAACAAAAATTCCAAAACTCAACGGTAGTATAAGTTGCGGGTTCTGGACCACTATCACCACCATGTTTTAACTTTAAAAAAGTGGGGGTAATGGTGATTTATGCAATATATATGTGAGGGGATGGTGCAGAACCATTTATATATTCAATTTTGTAGTTCTGGACCATCTTTACTAGTATATAATATAATGGGGGGGGGTAAAATTTAAGGAGTGGGGGTAATGGTCTCTTATGGAAAAATATAGAGGCATCTTCCTCTCCATCACATTATTTAGTGGGGATAATTTTATCATACGTCCGTATATCATATTTTTCAATGGAGGCAATATTAATATATACCAAATGTTGGTGGGGAGAAATAAATTGAGTTTAAAACAAGGGGAATGTGGATAATAGTGATTTATAGAAAAATATATAGTTGTGGGGATGGTCCAAAAGCAACTATATATACTTCTGTAGTTCTGGGCCATCCCCACCACCATGTTTTTCAGTGGATGTATTAGTATCATATACAAGATGTTGATGGGAGGCTAAAATTGAGAAGATTCATTGGGGTAATGGTTAATTATTCAGTGGGAATAAAAGTATCGTATTGGTGGGGACATACAATTAAGTACGGTAGGGGAGGAAGTAGAGTGGGGCTAATGGTAACTTGTAGAAACATATATGGTTGAAGGGATGCTCCAAATCCATCCATGCTTCAATAGTTCATAACCAACCTCATCACCATGTTATTATGTGAGGATATCATTGCCATTGATAATGGCGAGGTGGTCCAGAACCCGAATTTATACTACTCTCAACAACGATTGAAACTATGTAATTAGTGTTACAGACGATAATATATAGTAAATTGACTGTATCGCAGTGCTGATAAACGTCTGCCTAATAGCTAAGTATCTAAACCTTTTGTATATACACAGTCTATCGTGTGTGTCAGGCGTAGGCCGCCCAAATACGTTCAACTTGCAGGTAGTTCACAGGAAGTATCTCGTTCACGTGCGTGTGAATCGTGACTAGAAGATCACCAAGGATCAGCGCGGGAAGACTGGCCGACTGAGCAGCAATCAGAGCTTTTTATCAAACAGCGGTAGCTTGGACCGCACCGCCCCTTCACAGACCACCAGCCGCGAGCACTTGTTCCTCTGCGGCAGCAAATGCGCGCTGGCAATCGCCGTCGCCGAAGGCCCATGTGGCGGCCTCTCCAGCATCTTCCTCGACCTAGGATGCTGATGCTGCTTTGAGGATCTCCGCTCGAAATAGTCCACAATAGTGGAGATATTCGGTTGAAGATCCTGCGCGGCCCAGTCCGAACCCGCGACGCTGGAAATGTCCTCACTGCTGTCCGTGTAGATCGACGAAGCTCGCTTGCAGAACGCGTGCAGTTCGGCAGTTTCCAGCTCGTCTAGCGATCGCAGTGAACTGACGGCCGTGCCGCTGTCCCACAATGAGCTCGGCGACAAACATTCACCTACGGATGAATAGAACCCGGATTCGCTGGACCCGCGACGTCGTAGGACGCCAGGCGTGGCGGTTTCAGTTACTCCGAACGCCCCGAACTCTGATAAGTTGGTGGACGAACCCGTGCGGAATAAGTCACGCGCGAACGCAGTCGATTTCTGATTGGAGCTTCCTGTGGACTTCCGCGTGGTGGTCGGCGATCCAGGCAATGAGCGTGGAGAGTCTGCAGGTGTGGAATCGGCCGGCTGCAGCTCACAACACGAGGAGAAGTTGCCGAGAAACTTCTTCACGCCGCGAAACTGCGCCAGTGCAGCAAAGGGGTTGGAAGTGCGAGGTTTGTAGTGAGGGTCCTGATGGCACATCGTGATTGCGTGGCGGCGGGCTTTTTCACTTGGGGACGCGTGTGATGCCAGGCACAACGTTGAGACATCTTCGCTGAACGACCTTCGGTGGGAGACTGAACAGCAGAACATAATCATAGTAAGGTAAAAACAGGACGTAAGTGAAAAAATGCTCAAGACAGTTTTCGTTTATTCCACACCCAAAGTTTAAACTTAAAGCAAAATCGCTTCTTACTTTTTCGATGACTGGGGGCACACGGCTGTGCCGCAAGTGCTGGCAGTTGCTCGACGCTCTTCGCCGCCACGCAGCCGGAATGCCGCGCCGCCGGCGACGCATCATCCAATATCCGCGTGAGCACCACTTCGATGTCGGAGAACGTAGGCCGTTTGCGCGGCTCTACCACACAGCAGGTGAACGCCAACTGGAGAAACTCGGGAATCACCGACGACTCGCACATCTCCAGAAACGCGAGGTAATCCAGCCCGAAATTGTCTGTCCTTGGTAATTGATCCGGATCGGCTTCCACACGCGCTATCAGCTCACACAGCACAATACCATAGCTAAACACATCGGAGCGCTCGTCATAATACTGGCCTTTCAGACATTCCGGGGAGATCCAGTACGGCGACCCGACCGTACAGAGTTTCACCGAGGATGCAGGGTCCGGGATGCGGGCGGCTAACCCAAAATCGCCCACGACTGCCACACGATCATCTTCTGTATCCAGGAGTTTGATTAGGACATTCTGGGAAGGTAAATAGTAAATAATCAACATTGACAAATTGGTAAGTGGAAATGAGAAGATATAAGAAGAAAAACATACTTTACTAGTCAAGTCCCGGTGGAAAACTCCTTTAGAATGCAGATACGTCATGCCCCGTGCGATATCCCGAGCTAGAGACACTCTGGAGTTTTGCGGAAGCTCCACCGCGCGATTTTGAATTAGTTGCTCCAAAGACCCTCCATTGATGTATTCAGTCAACGCGTGCAATTGCCCTTCATGAACACAAGCACCCATGAATGCGAGGATGTTGGGGTGCGATAGTTTATTCATCAACTCGACTTCTTTCAGCATATTACGGCGATTTGAACGGAGTAAATTCATTTTCAGTACCATGACTTCACCTGTCGCTCGATGAGTCACCTGGAAATGAATTTATAATTAAGCTTTTATTAATTTTATCTACAGGAAAAGTCAAGGAATGTATTGGATTCATTTTCAAGTACATAGTAAGAAACATGTGTGTAATACATATTTCTTCTATGATTTCAATGATACTTTGGATAATTCGACTTCATTTGCCTTTTTAAAATTATTTTCAAAGGAAAAACAAAGTGTTTGCTCATAAATAAAAGAGATAATACAACGCCCCAAATTCTCCCTGATGTTTGTCCTTGTTTTATGTTACCCTGACTATTCCATGATTACCCCAGAAACGTAGCAAAACTGTATATAAATTTTTTGGAAGTACGGTGAAACTTTATGAAATAATTTAAACGGAGTATTTGATAAAAATATGAGCTAGTAAGTAGAGCTCTGCCATCATGTAACCATCATATGGAAATCTTCTAAAAAATATTGCATTTTTCAGAAAACATTAATATTGTGGATTAAAAAAAATGAAAGGCATGGACTGTCATGTCAATTGCTTGAAATTGAACAAACATAATTGGGTAATTTACAGATGTATCTATAACTTTAAAACTGATTATCGTATGATAACTAAAGTATCAGGAATTGTTTTGGGACTATTTATCAATATGATTTGCTAATATGAATTTTTCGAGATATTGTTCTAGAACATTATAGCAAAATGAAATTATAGAGGAACTAATTGCTAAAATAATGTTTAAATACAAAATTATTTGAAATTTTGTTTCGGGTAAGACAAGGTAAAACATAAAAAATTTTTATTACTTTTACAATTATCTAAGGATATTTACAGTTATCTAAGGATAATGGAACTTTCAACAATTATGCATGACTTCTTTGAAATAATTATCAAGGATATAGAGTAAAAGAGTCAATAATTTTACAATATTGAAAACAATTTTGTTTGGAAACTAGTTCCTTCAAAAATATATAACGTGAATTATTAAAAATTGCTCATAAAGTATTTATTAATTTGATGAGCTAATATAAATCATTATTAATATATCATTAGAGAAGACTATAATATGTAAGGTCTGGCGTAAACTGTTCATTTGATAGAAATTTATTTGATACAAAATATTTTAAGAATGAATAAGCTTGAAGAATCCTAAGAAAATGAAATTATCAGGAATTGTTAAGAAATTATTTATCTATATGACGTGCAAATATGAATTATTATTAGGTTATTTATAGAAAATATATAAGGTTAAACGCAAACTGTTAATATTATTAAACTTTATTTCATACAGAGTACTCTGGGAATAAATAACTTTAAGCAAAATTATCCTAGGATAATGAAATTTTCAGGAATTGTAGACGATCTATTTGGTAATGCTGTATACAAATATGAAGTGTTTAAAAATATTATTGTAGATAATATAAGGTAAAACGTCTATTAATATTTTTATAACTTTATTGTTACGAGATATGTTAAAGACTTACAACTTGAGAATAAGCACATTATCTAAAGATAATGTTAGTTTCCCGAATTGCAGATACAACACTTAGAAATAATATCAAATTGTTGTATTATAAAAGATCCAAGGTAAATCGTAATGAAGCTTCAATATTTTTATAACA
>JAODVP010073129.1:0-22939 GCA_025400035.1 Tetradonia laticeps
AGGTCAGTCTTCTACCTCTCTGCCACTCCGTCTCCTCCTGTCCCCTTTTCCCCCTTCACCGCCCATTCCCACACCGCTTTTACAAGGCGCTCCTATTCCAATCTCCTAACTTTCTCCTCAAACCCAATCGCTCTTGTTCTTACCTCCCCCTCCAACCCTAACCTATTAGTCTCCTGCAATATTTGTTTAATGTATTTTCATAAATTCATAAGCGTAAAGAATAGATATATTTACTGGCTACACAAAATTTCAGCAAATTATAACGTAGAGATATTTTGAATGTTCAAATTCGCAATCTCTTATAAAAAATATTTAAATAATGTACATTAGGACAAAATGGATTAAAAACGTTCCGTTAAGATTTTTATATAATAAAAAATGATTAAAAAAATTAGTATGTACATATAAATAATAATTTAATATAAACTGTAATAAACCTACTACCGCTTAATATAAAATGAAAAGATTATAACATGACCTTCCCCCTCATCAGTCGAGATACGACTGCAACGTTTCATGCTAACGACGTTGTTTTATAGGCAATATTATGGTGGGGAGGAATGAGTGGTGCGTTAGATGTACGTACGCTGCGGCTAGAGTTAGGTCAATGACCTAGGGTAACTTACGGGGGTAGTAGACTGTCTACGCGCACCTCAGTGCCTACTACTGATTCTGAATTACGTTTTGTTTTCATTCCTACTGTTTCTGTACATATTTACTTTCTTACTCTCTTTTTTATATTCATTTTGTTTGCTTTGCTTCGCGAGTTGCTTATAAGTCTAATTTAAACAAAAATACATAGAATCCCATGCTTTTATGATTTTACGATGGTTAGTAACCTTTACAAATTCCATTTCATTTCGCAATTGCAAAAGATCTGCGAATTGCAAATAAACCATTATATAACGTAAAAGTAAGCAAAAAGTTTGACATTCCAAGTATTGTTCTACAAAAACTGCGTGTAAATGTTTCAATAAAGACGAAAACATTACATATAAATAAAAACAAATCAAAAAAGTTTTAAAAAAGGTAAACACGTAAGTTGTTGTTATCCTTGTGATCCAGCAAACAAGAAGTTGTAGATATACACGTTTTGTAGTGATCATACCACAGGAAAATTCATTTTAAGGTAAAACAACGCTTTATTAAAAGTTACGAACTTTATCCGTATATTTATAAGAATCATTGGAAATGTAGCAGGTTGATTAAAAAACTGAATGAATGCAAGGAATGCCCACTAGCAGGTAGCAGGAAGAAGTGGTAGAACAACTGAAGACACAGCAGAATACAATACCAGCGTGCTCACAATCAGAAAGAAAAGAAATGAAAAGACAGTGTAGTTTACATTCCTTATTAAGCATATAAAGACAGATGGGAGTTTGTATATAAATAGAAAATGTATATAAATGGAAATGTGAAAAAGCGATAGTTAAAACAATCTACAAACGTAGGAAAATATCATCAAACTGGCGGTGCTACCCCCCTACTAAAAGATGTGCCCTGGTTCTCATTTATCATACTGAATCTTTCATCATTTACCTACTCAGTTGGTATTTTTGGCAACACATAGATCAAACTTTGCATTCAAAATTACAAATCTCAACATCCTGAAAAATATCATCCCCATTTACCCTAATTATACCCACACCAAAATCATTAGCTCGCAATGTTAAGCAAAGTGTAAACAAACAACAAATAACAAGCTAAAAAGCAAACCGCGCGAAACACCACGCTCGTGGAAGCAGCGTATGGGGGAAACCCATGTGGGCGCCAGCTAAAAATCATACGACATGACGTCACACGACCAGCGCTTGTGGTCGACATCACACCATACACGCTCGCGGCGCCTGAGGTGTGCGTCCAACAAGGACACGCGCTGTAAACTTTCCACCACGTTAGGTGCGAGCGTGATGGGTGCCCCTATATAGCACCGCGTAGAGAAATAGAGAGGATCGCTGTATACCCGACTGACTCGTTCGCGGTTTACTCAGCAGTTCAGTTAGTCGGCAGCGTCGGTAGCGTTCGCATTGACAATACCAACTCAGCCACCTCCATCTACCTGCTGCTTCCACGCGCGTCCAAGCCACGTGGTCCGACTTAACTCCATCAACACAACGAAATATATACATACATATACATACTCATTCAAAACATACAATTAGTGAACGTTTGTAAAGTTATCATAGGAAGTTATAATAGGAAAAAAGTCATTACCGGAAGTAGCAAGGACCAAGGACCTGAAGTATGAATTCTGTGATCAAACAAATCAAACGGTGTTTTACCATCTACTCAGCTTTATTTATCACGTGTAAGTCTTTCATATGTATATTACTGAATGAATGAATAATTTATTATAATGTGTGTGTGAGAGATGTGTGTGTGTGTGTGTGTGAGAGAGAGAGAGAGAGAGAGATGTGTGTGTGTGTGAGAGAGAGAGAGATGTGTGTGTGAGAGAGAGAGAGATGTGTGTGTGAGAGAGAGAGAGAGAGAGAGAGATGTGTGTGTGAGAGAGAGAGAGAGATGTGTGTGTGAGAGAGAGAGAGAGAGAGAGAGAGATGTGTGTGTGAGAGAGAGAGAGAGAGAGATGTGTGTGTGAGAGAGAGAGATGTGTGTGTGTGTGTGTGTGTGTGTGTGAGAGATGTGTGAGAGTAAGAGGTGTGTGTGTGTGTGTGTGTGTGTGTGTGTGAGAGATGTGTGTGTGTGAGAGAGAGATGTGTGTGTGTGCCCTTGTCGAAATCCTGATTCTTCTCAACAACGCGGAAACCTCAAAAAAAATTTTTTTTTCCTTTAATAATAAAGAGTTGACACGTTTTAGTGTAAAAACTCGGTGTTCAAGGACTTTTCTTCAGATAAGGATAACTTGACGATATAAATATACATATAAACTTTTTTATGGTGCTTTCATTATCTATAATATACAAAATAATATAATATTATCTATAAATACAAAAGAATTGCGACCTAAACCTCAATAATTCGAATATTGATATTCTCGATGTATTAAAATTATTGAAGCTACAATATTAATTGGTACTATAGCCTCAATAATCCAAATATTGTAATTTTTAAAATAGTCATATCCGTCTTTACATGATCATATTTATGGATCCTCTAAAAATAAATTTGTATTCTAAAAATTTATTCTGCAAAAACCAGCTGAGCTACAAATCTGCGGTTTTTTTGTAAAAATTCTACGTATTCTTATCTCTCTAAATTAAATTTTTCATTCTGCGCAAAATAATTGACCCTATATTAACACAGTGTTATTAATCGAAAGATATGCGACTCGAACCGAGATCCTTCAGTTTCCGGCTGCCGGATTAAATTCGTTAATTTTTACACATGTATCACCTACTAGTAAATATTTTATTCATTGAAGATTAATCGTAAGATATGCGACTCGAACCGAGATCTTTCAGTTTCCGGCTGTCGGATTAAATTCGTTAATTCTTATATATATGTAAAAATGTATCACCTACTAGTAAATATTTTATTCATTGAAGATTAATAGAAAGATATGCGACTCGAACCGAGATCCCTCAGTTTCCGGCTGCCGGATTAAATCCGTATACTAAAAAAAGGAATAATATACTATGAAGATCAATTGAACGAACTAAAATTACTTAAGCTATGTTAGATTATATCCGATTAAGTTATGTCAATATATGCCTATTGTAAGTCATCGTAGGTTTTGTGCAGCAATTGTCGTTAATTAACGAATAAGGCCGAGCGGCAATAAAGCGAGCGCGTGTGAGAAACGAAAAATCATACGATCGATGATGAATCGCAGCGTGGAATCGGTTGAATCAACGTTTTCCGGAATGAGCATTCGGCGTGCACATACGCGATACTCCACGTTACGAGTGCACGAATCATGAATCGATCGCAATCACAATCGCGCTAGGTTAAATCGTGGTTGTAAATAGTCGTAAACAAACGTGAGGCGTGAATCGCGCGATGCCGCGTCGAAAATAGCGTGACGCGGCGACGACTGCGCGAGCGAGAGCACCAGGTGAGACGCGACGTAAGACATCGTACGATACCGCCGGACCAATGGGAGCGCGCCGAGCGCTGGGCTCGACCGTGCGCACGCGGAGACACCTCAACGCCAGACGGTAATTACCGCGCTTAATTGCGATTGCAATGATTGCAGGCGCTGACGCTGATTGCCAAAAAATGCCGCCGGCTGCAGCCTCGACTGCGGACGCGCTCATTCACGGCGAGGCGCATGACCACCGCGTGTGTGGCGCAAGTGGCGGGAGTGTGGTTTATTGTTATCGCATTTTTATGGTTCGATTGATGAAAGTTATTGGTGCATTCTATGTCAATTTGACTTCTTGATTTTATCTTATAAGGATCCGTCTAATTGAGCTGTACAATTGTACAAACAAGTACAAACAATTCTATGCGATTGCTATTAGTAAAAATGTAATTTTTATGCTTTTGTGATAATACCTTGATAATTAAAACTAAAACTTGATATTATAACTTTCTAAGCTTCGAAAAATTACTGCTAATATAGAGTCAATTAATCGGAATGAAAATTTTAATTTGGAGATAATGATTTGTAGAGTTTTTACAAAAACGTGCAGCTCAAAAACTCATTATTTTCATTAATTTATTCTGTAAAAACCAGCTGAGCTACAGATCTGCGGTTTTTTTGTAAAAATTCTACGTATTCTTATCTCTCTAAATTAAATTTTTCATTGTGCGCAGAATAATTGTCCCTATATTAACACAGTATTATTAATCGAAAGATATGCGACTCGAACCGAGATCTTTCAGTTTCCGGCTGCCGGATTAAATTCGTTAATTCTTACACATGTATCACCTACTAGTAAATATTTTATTCATTGAAGATTTCGTAATTAGTTATGTTAATTATTAAAAATATTTGCATTTTGATAATTCGGACACCTGGATAATTCGAACTAAGCCTTGATAATTCGAATTTTATTTACTGCCTACTAGTAAAAATTTTATTCACTAAATCCGTCATAATTAGTTATACTAATTTCTTAGTATATTTGTTTTTTGGTAATTCGGACACCTCGATAATTCAAACTAACCTTGTTAATTCGAATTCTGTTTGCTGCCCACTAGGAAAAAATTTATTCGTTGAAGACTTCATAATTAGTAATTTTAATTAATGAATATATGTATTTTCTCTTTTGATAATTCGAACTTAACCTCGATAATTCGAATTCCATGTGCCGACTACTAGTAAAACTTTAATTCATTAAAGTTTCAAAATTAGCTACATTACTTAAAAAGTTATGCTAATTAAAAAAATATTTGCTTTTTTGATAATTCGGACACCTCGATAATTCAAACTGAGCCTTGTTAATTCGAATTCCATGTGTGTACTACTAGTAAAAATATAATTAATTTCAGTATTCATAATTATTTTACCAAATGAATAAATTTACGTCAAAAGTCGACCAGCTCGATAATTCGTACTAAACCTTGATTATTCGAATTTTATGTACTAGTAAAAATTGAATTTATGTATTTAATTCATAATTATCGGGCCGAATTATTAACTTTACACCATAATTTGATGATAACACCTCGATAATAACAAAATAAAAATCCCCATAACACAATTTATGAAAATTGACAACTTGGAACCGAAAGTATGTACAATTTTAGGTGTCGTGTACGAATCGCACTTGGTTTAAATCGTGTCCTAATAGCACCCATAAAAAAATCACTCGTTCAGCTTGTTTTTAATGAGTGTTCGAGTTTTAGGTTAAATTTTTTACGATTAACACAAAGTGCGATTCGTCCACGAGCCAATGCAAACTCCCCAACCATCAAATGCAAATGTAGTTCAGTGAAGTCTAGTAGAGTACAGATGATATAATCATTTCCGGTGAGATCTAACCTGTAATTCTACCAATGCGCTAGTTTTCATGTTCCCGAACATATTTCACTAGCTGGGATGTATTCGTTCGCATCTAAAGTTTGAGCAAATGCCAAGAGTTTTGTTAAATTTGTCCGAAAACCTTGACTCGCCTTTCTCCACACTTCCTAACTCCGTGCGCTGAAAAGCCCGAGCACAATAGGCAGAAATAATAAATGCAAATCAACATCAGCGTCATAAATGCTACATTCGGTTGTTTATTACGTATTACTGGTAGAAATTTGCATGAGTATGCCTGGCGCTGGTTTTATTTAAGTGGTGCGTGATTCAGCGCTATAATTAATGGCGGAATGCGTGCACTTGCCATTGATATGACTAATCAGGATATTATTCAATTGACGCTTTGTTTCTTTCCAGTGATAACATCCAGGTTTGCGCGTGCCATTCATAGCTGTGAGCAGGAGCGTCTCGTCGAATGTGCGAAACCAATCTCATTAATTGCTGAATCTGGCATGGTGTTTGTATCCAACAGGACTGATATCGAAAGAATTTGCCCGTAAGTTGATCATAACCTTACTTAGTCAGAAAAAAATTGTTTTTTGAGGTTATATATATGGTTATTTCTATGTACAGAGATTTACGCAACGCAATTCGATGCATTCACTCCTACACTCGAATGTGTATGCGGATGCACCACCAAAAACACTTCAATAAACTGTTCCACGGTACCAATATGATGGTAAGGGATCTGTGCGAGAACCCTGCCTACCAAGAGGAGTACCTTAAGTACGTACCTTGCATGGCGCAAGTGGCAGACAAGAATCAAGTCTGTTTCGAACGTTACTCCGAAGCTATGCGCGAGATTCAACGTCGCCCTCGTCCGGAAGAAGACGAACTCGTTGAAGACGTACCTGCTGTTGATATGGTGGAGTACCAACGCAAAAGGAAGCGCCAAATTGCTGATGAAGGCATCAAGAATGTTTGCTGCACCTTCCAAGAGTATGTACAGTGCTCCACACAGACAACCGAACGCGCTTGTGGCGCCCCCGCAGCGGAATTCAGTCGGAACTTCTTCGACAAGATGTCGTCAGCTATGATCAAGGTAAGTGATCAAAAGCAAAGCTATTTTTACTGGCATTACATTGCAAGCTTGCTTGCTATTGTTTCTGGAATTAGCTAGACTGCCATATGAGTAAAACACGTTTCGTGCCTTACCATGTGAGGCATACCTTGATCTAACTCATTACCTACTCCACTTGCACTTTCAGATGCACTGCTCGGAATACAGCGCGGCACAATGCGGCCACCATTCCAGCTCCGACTCTTCCTCGTTGAGAACGAGCAACTGGTTTGCTGTGGGCACCACGCTGCTCGCTGTGGTCATGCCCAGCCTGCGGTACATGCTCATCAGCTGAAGAGTTTACCAGGAATATGTACCATCGATGCACCGCATGAACAAAGAAGCAACGCCGTTCTGGCTCGACTCCTCCAAGACTGATTACTAGCTTACATTTGGGCCCCCGGCGAGCGTGGACCTTACCTACTCAGCGGTACCCTCGTGGTACCCCTACCAAATGCATCACATGCGTTTTGTTATTTAATTCCTAGTGAAATTTTAAAGGTCTATTTATTGATTAGAGCAATTGTAATATATTTGTAGTGCAAATGTCGTAGGACTTGTTAGGCAGTGGTAAGGAAGCAAATAATGGTATTGTCAACCTAACCTCACTCTGTGCGAGGCATTCATGTCGATTTATTTATTTTGTGTAGGGACACTAGGCAGTGTCTGATTATGAATCTCATTCAAATTATCTAATTCCTGTGTAATTTGTTTAATAAATTTTTTAAAAGAGTACTTTGCGACATTGTTTTACAAGCGGAATGGGTTTTGATAGATCTATTTCTGAAATTTTTATTAATTTCTTCACATGTTCTAGGCATTGAATAAATATATGTTTAAGTGATCGTTTCTTTCTGTAAGCCTTTGTTTGAAAGTATGAATTTTTGAAATCTTGTGCGTTTCAAGCTGTGTCATGGTCGTTTTCAAATCGTCATATTTCCGGTAAAAAGAATGATTTTTGAACTGCGCATGCGTGTCACTCACTAACTGAATTACTGTTCTAGAATTGTTGCTTGGACTATCGGGTTCGATATTACTCAGAATTGTAGAGCATGAACACGGAAAGCGTTTTACTTGTTATAGAAAAAAATGTTTGAAAATGTCTAATAATGTCTAAATATATCTAAAAATGGTGTTAAAATGCCTGGTAATGCCTAATAATGTCCAAAAATGTCTAAAAATGCCAAAATATATCTAAAGATTGTGTCAAAATGTCTGAAACTGCCTAAAAATGTCCAAATATGCTTAAATATATCTAAACTTTATCTTAAAATACCTGAAAATGTCTAATAATGTAGAATAATATCAAAAATTGGGAAGAAATGCCTAAACATATCTAAAAACTGTCTTACAATGTGTAATAATGTCTAAAAACATCAGTTTGAGCCAATTTAAGTCAATTTTTAGATATATTTAGGCAATTTTAGATATTTTTATAATTCTAATTCATTTTAAGACAATTTTTACATATATTTGGGCATTTTTAGATATTATTACATATTTTCAGGCATTTTAAGACAAAGTTTAGATATATTTAAGCATTTCTAGACACTTTTCGGCATTATTAGACATTTTAAGGCAAATTTTAGATATATTTATGCATTTTCTGGTCTTTTTTTCATATTTTTAGACATTCTATGGCAATTTTTACGTATATTTAGGAATTTTTGGACATTATTCAACATTTCTAAACATTATTAGAAATTTTTAGTCACTTTAAGGCAATATTTAGATATATTTAGGCATTTTAAGACATTATTCCACAATTTTAGACAATGTTAAAAATTTTCAGGCAATTAAAGTGAATTTTTAAATATATTTCGGCATTTTTAGATCTAGAAATGCCAAAATATTTCTAAAAATTGTCTTAAAAGGTCTGAAACTGTCTAATAATGTTTAAAAATGTCGAATAATGTCCAAAAATTCCTAAATATACGTAAAAATTGCCATAGAATGTCTAAAAATATGAAAAAGAGACCAAAAATGCATAAATATATCTAAAAATTGACTTAAAATGCCGGAAAATGTCTAATAATGCCTAAAAGTGTCGAAAAATGCTTAAATATATCGAAAAATTGTTTTAAAATGATTGAAACTGTCTAAGAATGTCTAGAAATGCTTGAATATATCTAAACTTTGTCTTAAAATACCTGAAAATGTTTAAAAATATCTAAAAATGCCTAAACATATGTAAAAATTGTCTTAAAATGAATTACAATGTTTAAAAATATCTAAAAATGCCTAAATATATCTAAAAATTGACTTAAAATGCCTCAAACTGATGTCTTTAGACATGATTGCACATTTTAGGACAATTTTTAGATATATTTAGACAGTTTTGGACATTTTTCGCCATTTTTGGACATTATTATACAATTTCAAGTATTTTAAGATAAAGGTTAGATATATTTAAGCATTTCTTAGAGAGTTTCAGATATTCTAAAACAATTTTTAGATATAATTTGGCATTTTTAGAACTAAGAATGCCAAAATATATTTAGAAATTCATTTTAATTGCCTGAACATGTTTAACAATGTATAGAATTGTCGAATAATGTCCAAAAATGTCTAAATATATCTAAAAATTGTAAAAATGTGTAAAAATCTCTAAAAATGACTAGAAATGCCTAAATATATCTAAACATTGCCTTAAAACGACTGAAAATGTCGAATAATGTCCAAAAATGCCTAAATATATGTAAAAATTATCTTAAAATGAATTAGAATGTCTAAAACGGCAAAAAAACGCATAAATATATCTAAAAATGTACTTAAAATGCGTGAAAATGTCAAATAATGCCTAAAAGTGTCGAAAAATCTCATTTTTAGACAGTGGTAGAAGTTGTTTCAGACAGCTTCAGAATTTTTAGATATATTTAGACATTTTCAGGTATTTTAAGCTCCTTAAGCCAAGTTACTTAGATTATGTTAGGTTAGGTTACTTAAATTAGGTTAGGCAATGAATAGTTCACCTTGAAACAAACTAACAAAAATTCGTGCAGAAAATATATTTCAACAAACAAAGTAATCTTATCACAAATCCCTGCAAATGTCATATTTATTCGCATCTTCTCTTATCAGTATCCCACTATCACTACTTAAGTGCTTCCCTAGACTACGCCTGCAGCATCTTGCACTGTGCGGAACTTTATTACCCAATAGATCCGCCTCTCACTTGCATACGCCGCACCGGACCTCTCAATCATCTCCGGGGTCATTATCAATCAAGGCACAACGAGTTTTATCAGGTTACCGGACGCTTATTATATTACACCACATTGTGTGGATCTCAATGTCTGTTGATCTTTCGACAATGTTGGAGCCAGGCGACAACATTGTGCCTGAGCTAGCCATCTCCGAATGTCACCGTCTCATGGATGAAGTTTACGACTTGGACATCATACAAATCTCTGAGTTGAAAGGGTATGACGATAAGAACTTCAAGGTAGTGGCGGGACGTGGTCAGGCACAAGTGCAATGCTTCGTGCTGAAGGTCCTCAATGGCTTAGACTCCCAGAATTGGCAGTTGATTGAAGCGCAGAATGCGATGATGATGTACCTTGGGGACCGGGGTGTGGTATGTCCCCAACCCCTTCCGACCAAGACCGGGGAATACTATGTTATGAGGGAGCTACGCAGTGGGAAACATGTGGTACGTCTATTGAGGTTTATAGAAGGATCTATTCTATGTGAAGTTGAAGGTACCTGGGACTTGTTCTACAAAGCTGGACAGTACATTGCCCGAATTGATAATTTACTTCAGGTAAGCACTCACATTTTGAAAGCGAACTTTTTTCCTTGTAAATTTATTGTATTTTAAGAACTTTACTCATGCGGGGTACACGGGTCACAAGTCTCTTTGGAAGCTTGATAGTGTTCCCAAACTAAGGAAATTCCTACCTATTGTGCCTGATGTCGAGAAGCGAACGAAGTTTCTCACTATTATTTCGGCGTTTGAAGAAGACGTCCTTGGATCTAATTGCGACCTACCGCGTGGCATGATCCACGGGGATTTTAACGAGCAAAATGTGGTTATAACTAAGGACGGGTTGGACATTGCAGGTGTACTTGACTTTGGTGACTCTCAAAATAGTTGCTATATCTATGAACTGGCAATTGCCATGACATACATGATGGTTGTAAGTAAGAAAGTTACAATGGGTGGAGCGGTGCTTCAAGGGTACATCAAAGAAAGGTCCATAAGTGATGCAGAATTGGGTTTACTAAGGGTAGGTACCAATTCTTTTTTTTTTTTTAATATTTGGTATTTGTAGACGTTATTAGACATTTTGAGACATCTTAAGATAATTTTCAGATATATTTATACATTTTTAGACATTATTAGACATTATTAGGTATTTTCAGGCATTTTAAGCGAATTTTTAAATATACTTGGGCATTTTTAGATATTTTTTAGACATTATTAGACATTTGCAGACATTTTAAGCCAATTTTAAGATATATTTAGGCTTTTTTATATATTCTTAGATTTTTTAGACATTCTAAGTCATTTTAAGACAATTCTTAAATATATTTAGTCATTTTTAGACATTTTCAGGCCTTTTAAGGCAACGTTTAAATGTATTTAAGCATTTCTTGACATTTTTAGACAGTTTCAGACATTTTTGGCACCTTTTAGATATATTTGGACATTTTTGGACATTATTCAACACTTTTATACATTGTTAGACATTTTTAGGCATTTTAGGTGAATTTTTAGATATACTTAGACAGTTTTGGACATTTTTAGATATTTTTAGAAATTTTAAGACAATTTTGGATATATTTAGGCATTTTTAGATATTTTTGGACATGATTAGACATTCTTAAGTATTTTAAGAAAAAGTTTAGATATATTTAAGCGTTTCTAGACATTCTTAGACAGTTTCAATCATTTTAAAACAATTTTTGGATATATTTAAGCATTTGTGTGACATTTTTCGAGACTTTAGGCATTATTAGACATTTTCAGGCATTTGAAGTCAATTTTTAGATATGTTTATGCATTTTTGGTCTCTTCTTCATATTTTTAGACATTCTAATTCATTTCAAGACAATTTTTGCATATATTTAGGCATTTTTCGACATTATTCGACATTTTTAAAGATTATTAGACATTTCCAGGCGTTTTAACACAATTTTTAGATATATTTAGGCATTTTTAAACATTATTCGACATTTTCAGCCATTATTAGACATTTTCAGGCATTTTAAGACAAAGTTTATGTATATTTAAGCATTTCTAAACATTTTTAGACAATTTCAGAGATGATATGGCAATGTTTAGATATATTTAGGCATTGCTAAACATTTTTAGATAATTTCAGGCATTTTATGGCAATGTTTAAATATATTTAGGCATTTTTAGACAGTTTTGAACATTACTCGATATTTTTATGTATTACTTGACATTTTCAAGCATTTTAAGACAAATTTTAGATATATTTAGACATTTTTCGATATTCTTCTACATTATTGGGCATTTTCACTCATTTCAAGCCATCTTAAGAACCCGGGTTCAAGTTCCGTTTACTCTATACTTTTAATTTCAAAACTTATTGTTAGTAATTATTAGAAGTGAAAACTTTTTTCTTGATTAGCAGATTTGCTACAAACTATTACATATTATGAAAAAATAAATGATTTATAGAATAAAACTTCATTTTGAGTAATATGAGTCAATATATTATGTTTATTATCTTAACAGATATGTATTTTGGCCCGACTTACGCAGTCCCTAGTGATGGGCGCTCATTCAACACACCTGCACCCGGAAAACTCGGCGTATCTACTCACGACGGCAGTGCAAGGATGGGAAGTCCTCCAGGAGGTGTACGGAAAAACAAATGACGAACTATTACGTATTTGGTTTCAATCTGCGTGATGTAAACTTACTATAAGAACTTAATCAAACTTTTATTGTCATGATTATCAACTTTGTTACATCTTATGTTAAAACGTTCATATAATTAGTAAATATCTATCCTTGCCTAACCAAATTTTAAGACTAAGTTTAAATTAAATATATTTAAGCATTTCTAGACATTCTTAGACAATTTCTGACATTTTAAGACAGTTTTTATATATTTTTTGGCATTTTTGACATTTTTGGACATTATTAGATATTTCCAGCCATTTTAACACAATTTTAGGATATTTTTAGGCATTTTTTGAGATTCTTCGATACTTTTAGACATTGTTACAGGTTTTCAGTCATTTTAAGTGAATTTTTTGATATACTTAGGCAGTTTTAGATATCATTAGACATTATTACGCGTTTTAAGACAATTTTTAGATAGATTTAGACATTTTTCGCCATTTTTTGACATTATTCGATATTTTTAGGTATTTTAAGACATAGTTTAAATATATTTAAGAATTTCTAGATATTCATAGGCAGTTTCAGACATCTTAAGAGAATTTTTAGATATATTTTGGCATTTATAGACATTTTTGGACATTATTAGAAATTTCAAGACATTTTAACACACTTTTTAGGTATCTTTGGATGTTTTTGACATTTTTTGACAATTTTAGGTATTATTAGACATTTTCAGGCATTTTAAGACAATTTTTAGACATTTCCAGACATTTTAACACAATTGTTAGATATATTTTGGCATTTTTGACATTTTTGGACATTATTAGATATTTGCAGCCATTTTAACACAATTTTAGGATGATGTTAGGCATTTTTTGATATTATTCGACACTTTTAGACATTGTTACACGTTTTCAGTCATTTTAAGTGGATTTTTTTATGTACTAAGGCAGTTTCAGATATCTTTAGAGATAATTACGCGTTATAAGACAATTTTTAGATAGATTTAGACATTTTTCCCATTTTTGACATTATTCGGTATTTTTTAGACAGTATTAGATATTTTCAGGTATTTTAAGACATAGTTTAAATATGTTTAAGAGTTTGTTGACATTCTTAGACAGTTTCAGACATTTTAAAAGAAGTTTTAGATATACTTTGGCATTTATAGACATTATTGGACATTTCCAGACATTTTAACACACTTTTTAGGTATATTTGCACGTTTTTGACATTTTTTGACATTATTCGACAGTTTTAGGTATCATTAAACATTTTCAGGCATTTTAAGACAATTTTTAGAAATATTTAGGTATTGCTAGACATTTTCAGACATTTTAAGTCAATTTTTGACATTATTAGACATTTCAAGACATTTTAACACACTTTTAGGTATTATTAGACATTTTCAGGCATTTTAAGACAATTTTTAGACATTTCCAGACATTTTAACACAATTCTTAGATATATTTAGGCATTTTTTGGCATAATTTTTAGCACTTTTAAGCATTAATAGACATTTTCAGGCATTTTAAGACAATGTTTAGATATAACATACTCTGAAACACAGGAATTCATCCCTGATTACTGCGCAAAACAAGAAAGTCCCCAGTGATACCACAGTTTTGGAGTGTATATAAAAGTGCTTATTACTTACTGCAATACAGATATTGATATAACATCATTGACTCTAAGAACAGCACCAGGTACACATTCAAATGATGGAGTGTGAAGATCAGTTACAGTTATATTTTCAAATAAGGCGTCAGAGGTTTGCCATGTTCCTTTAACTGATGTGTTGCCATGCATTGAAATGTTGACCTTCAAACCTAAAATAATTATAATTAGGCTATATATGCATAAATATATAATCTGGGCAATAATAAGGCATTACAATGCGTTCATTTTTATTGATACAATAATTATTAAATTCATGCACGTTGAATAAAATACAATTACGTACCTTTGAGGTTAGTTTGCAATAAAATGAAGCGTTCTCGCATCCACGCACGATCTTCCAAACTTATTTCCATTATAAATTGTAGCACAAATCAAATTAAATTGTAGCTCATTAACTAATTAATCAAAATATATAATATAATTAACTCGTTTTTGACAGCCGGCGTCGCCGGATCTTGCGGAGCTAGGCCGACATAGATAAAATCGTAACTCTAAAACAATCACGAAAGGAGGCGCTGTGTGCAGTTGCCTTTTATTTAAATTATATTTATAAAAAATGATATATATCTTTTTATATTTCAATTTACAGTTATTGAACTCTAGAATAAACAAATTTAGTTATGTTTTCACACGTTTTAATCTTTATTACGATTAAGATGGATAAAATCAGAGTGTGCACAGGCACCTAGCGCCTCTAGCGGAAGTTTTGAAATACAAGCTTGCGATTTATAACGTCAGCTTTGCAAGCGTTGCAAGCGCTGCAAGCTGCACAAGCCCCACAAATCCGAAAAGCTCGTTCTGCTCGTTCATTTCTTCCAAGCCACGCCACGCGTTTACACGCGTCCCACGCCGTTACAACCGGTCTACTTTTACATTCAGTGTGAGTATAATTATATAATCTATCTAATATTAATGCAGCGAACCTTCATGTGTTGTCCTAAATATAAGCTTTAATGAAAGCTTGTTGAGTATGAGTAGCCACTTCATTTCTCAATCTAACACGTGATGCGTACATTTTAGGCTGCTATAATGTGTACGCGTCATGCTGAAGGAAAGATAATGAATTTCCTGAGTAATCAGACCTTATTTTCAGGGTTTTTCAAGGTCGGCTTGGGCGAAATGGATTTTGCTGCTACTTCGGGCGCTTCATCAGTGAAAAGCTTTGCGAATGCGATATGTGCCGCAAAGCGTTAAAGTTAAGGCTGCCTTGCTGCACACATCGCATTTGTGAATTTTTTCAGACAAGCTAAGTGAGTCTGGACGTGTTCATCAAAGAGAAGAGTGTGATATTTAAGGTTATTTTCCTTCCCAACTAGATGTGTAATAATATAAATATGTATGTAATATTAACAAAGAGTAAATACACGATTATCTATAATTTTTGTTTATATGATATGTTAATTTGTCTAGTGTTAACTTGGTTGCCTACTCTTACTTAAAAGCTTGAACCCCACAGCTTCTTGTATAGTCCAAGAGTCCAAATGACGAATATTTAAGTGGACAGTAAGTTTGCACGAGAATGATGAGCGATTATACCACACAAACATGGCAAACACGTACATTTAGAAAGAAAATTCTTGCGTTAGTGCTGCGCCAAGTAAAAAGCTCTGTTGCAGCCATTGCATTCAGAGGGTTTTTCACCAGAATAGATACGTACAACACAAACATACCCATTCTGGCGAAAGACCTAACGAATGCGATGATTTACCTTTGGGAATTTTGCCCACATTACATGCGTAATGTGAGGTTTTCACCTCAAAAAATTGAAAGCTCTGAATATTGGCATACATTGAACAATAACTACTAATAGAATACATACCAGTGTGAGATACAGCACGTGTTTTTACGTTGTATATCCTCCTATGAATTACAAGCGTTTATTAATTCCGTGCTTTTATTAAACTACAATATTTGGAGCATACTTACCTACGTTACAAACTGCACATCTGTGTTTAACCTAAAGCTTGCAGTCCTTGTTTGAACTAGGCCGACATAATTTCTACTGACGGACGCTGGGTTGCCGATTTGTAATCGATCTTTTCTGATAATTGATTTTGTGCTAGTAAAGGATTATTTTTTCGATTCTCTTGATTCTAATTTGCATATTAGAATCAAATTTTTGTTTTTTAATAATGAAATAAAAGGAATGATATGTTATATTCGAAATTCTATATGCAAACTGTGTAGGCCATGAACGCAACTAATAGTAAAACAACATTATAATGAATTAAAGCATAATTCAATTGGTTTCTTGTTTGTATAAATAAAATAGAATTAGAGAGAATACATAGTAAATAAATACTCAACATCTTAGAATTACCTCAAAGAATTTGAATTTCAATTCTTCTTTACAGTTTCTCTGTGTGGCCAGCAGAGTCCGCCAAGGTATAAAATTAGTTCCAAATCTTCCACTTCATGTATTTCGGCGCTGCTTTCCCTTTTTATTTACGGATTTTCTCTTTTCTAAAGTAATTTCTACCAATTATCTAATCAATATACTGGAGTTTAAAACGTAAACTTTAGTTTTATATATTTATTATTCAATGTAGCTTCTTTATTAAATATTCGTATCGGTCGTTTGAAAATGTTCACGATCATCACTAGTAGGTAAATATAATGAACACAAATAAACTAGTTACTGTTAAGCGATTGTAGTTAATAAAGTACAAGTTTATTCAGTTTTCTACAAAATGCTTGAACATTTCAGATAGAATTCATGGAAACAGAGCTAAAAGTATTGAATTAATATGAGCAAAAGAATTAATGCAGGCCTAGGGTAATAAAGTGCATTAGATGCAATACGTGAGTCATGCATATTAAGGAAAACACGTTTATTTTTTAAATAATAAGTATGTACACTTCTATTTATTCATAATAAGTCCACAATTCATTTGACTACAATTTGATAGGAGCTGAGTGCTTCGGTAACTTCAGACGTTGAAACCTAGTGTTCTCATACAAGCCTTGTGCGCTTCAATGAGATGCTCACAGTTCTCTTGTCCATTCTGCATTATACTACAAGAAAATGTTTTATTATGTTTCATGTGAATTTAACAGATAAAATGTGTAACATAAATCTTACCACTCATCGCGAATTTTCTTAGTTTCCGGACATGCACAACAAGGTTTACACTTTTTGGCTTCCGAAGAAGGCTTGATGGTTGCAGCAGGAGCTGGGAAGGAAGCAGCGCTGACCTTCTCTCCGACATTACCCATTTTGCTTATATTCAATGACAATTATTCCGGAAATCTCGCGACCTTTGCTTCCGAAAATGAGAAAACGGTCACAACCGCTGTGACGTTTGGAGGTTAGTAGATTATTTTTAACTATTTGTCTCACTTTGTATAATATTCCGTCACCTCCCTCACCTTGAAAACATCGAGTACATCGGTTGTTTTCGGTCAATGTCGTTATAATAACAAGTTGGTAAAAGACAGGAAAATTAACTAAATAATGTCTTTATAATACATTTTCACACATTTTCCAATTACATAAGTGCAGTGCTTGTTTCTTAGTTGAGTTAATAAGTTGATTCTCTTGTTTCTAGTCTTTTATTAAAGTTGGTGTCGGTGGTGTGGTTGGTGTTAAACGGGTGGACTACAGTAGCGCACGTTCTAGAATGTATCCTGACCGCCATCTTGTCTATACCGACAGAAATAATACGCAGTTCGCTGTAGACAAATAGTTGGCTTAATATCCAAATATCGATCTGGTGTGCAAAGCAGTGCAAAGCCTTGACGAGGAAGGAAGCGCGCGATCCGTTCACAGCAGTTCTAACATTTACACCAAGCGAATTGGTTGTGTCTGACTCAACTTCTCCTATTTTAATTTATAAACCCAATTCAAACGTAAGTACTAACTTGAATTTGCCTCTATTATCATCTAAGAATTCCTCACTGGGTTAATACCGGGTTAATCTCATTATTTACGTGTTCTGGGATGTGCTGAACAATTACATAACAGGAGCAACTGGGTCGTTCACAAGCAATCAGGTACTGCGTGACAATTTTGGTCAATATTGAGTAAAGTTAACCCTTTCGACAATATTTGCTTATTGTTAGTAAATTACATTTATCACTTCGGGACTTAAAAAGTGTATCTAATAGTCCAGTTATGTAACGACCTATTTGTTTCATTCGTTGTGCCAATTTCATCCAAGGTGCAACGATGGTAACGACATTGGTAATAATAGAATTCAAACTTGACCCAGTGGGCGCATTTTCATTGCACCCAAAATAGTACTTGATATGATGTATTATTAGATGTTTGTTTAGTTGTTGAGCCGATTGATGAAGTGATATCGGAGTGCATAGTGCAATCCTGCACGCGTGGCAGAATTTTTTGGTGATGAGCACGTGTGGCACTTTAACCTCGCAGGCGCGTGGTTCGCGCGTTGCGTAAAGCAGGCTGTGGTTAAGTCAGCCGCGTCACGTCTCGCGGGAGGGAGGTAATCGCACGCATGCGGAATTGTTAATCTTTCCTGCGAAGTGCGAACGGCGTGAGTCACATGATTGTGACGCGATATTGTGAAAGATGCTGGAAAAATCCGGCCTTGTGCGTGTTCAATGTCTATCACTATCACGCGCAATCACTGCAACCACATGATCGGATTGCTTTTGACACTGGGATATTTGGAGTGTCTGATTACTGGTTTATTTAATGATAACATGCTATTGTTATAGTCATGCATGAAGTATGTGCTTACATATGTAGCTACTTGTTGTATATTTGTTGGAAGTTTTCTGGATGAATTGTTCGATTTTTTCGTGTCGGTCGTGAGTGACTTAACCTCTTAAGTTACTTCGGATCTCGCGCCTGTCTCGAAGTGGTGGTTAAACGATTGTTCCCGAACATATCCGAATTTTTGAACTTCAGCTTTTTATCTTAAATTTTTTAAATTGATTGATTTAAAAAATCACCACAACACTAATTCTATCTGAAGGGGAAAGTTTGTGCAAAAGAGCAATTTATAAATTTAATAGAGCATAGGTTTTATGGTTTTCCCATTGTAATTTAAAATACTGTTTTCCAAACAATTTCCTGGGGAAATTTCTTATCAGATAGCAATTTATACATTGAAAATATCATAATTTTTATGGGTTTCTCATGAGTTCACATGAGAATATAATTGAATGGCACACATTTTAATTAATATTTCGAAAACTAATAATCCCATCTCAAAACTCAATACGGCAATAAATTCCTGAGGAAATTTCCTGTCGGATAGCAATTTGAAAATTTAAAATCGCATAATTTTGATAGGTTTCCCAAGAGTTAGTTGGTAGAACATCATAATTTCTTTTAAAACTTGTATATTTTGTCTAATATCTCTAAAACTAATAATGCTATCTTAAAACTGAATACGGCGTTAAATTCCTGACGAAATTTCCTGTCAGATAGCCATTTGAAAATTTAAAATTCCATAATTTTGATAGGTTTTCCAAGAGTTAGTTGGTAGAACATCATAGTTTCTTTTAAAACTTGTATATTTTATCTAATATCTCAAAAAGTAATAATGCTATCTTAAAACTGAATACGGTATTAAATTCCTGAGGAAATTTCCTGTCAGATAGCAATTTGAAAATTCAAAATTGCACAATTTTGATAGGTTTTCCAAGAGTTAGTTGGTAGAACTTAATAATTTCTTATAAACCTTATGTATTATATCTAATATCTCGAAAAATAATAATGCTATCTTAAAACTAAATACGGCATTAAATTCGTGAGGAAATTTCCTATCGTATACCAAGTTTAAAATTTAAATTATTATAATTTTCATGGGTTTCCCAGGAGTTAGTTGGTAGAACATGATAGTTTCTTTTAAAACGTATATTTGATTTAATATCCCCAAAAATAACAATGTTATTTTAAAACTGATGTCTGCATTGAATTTTGGAGGAAATTTCCTATCAGATATCAATTTGTAAATTTTAAATAGCGTCATTTTCATGTGTTTCCCGAGAGTTCACTTGTAGAACGTCATAAGTTATTTTCAATATTGTTTTCATTAATATTTTGGAAACTAATAATGCTATGTTAAAACTGAATACGGCAATAAATTCCTGAGGAAATTTGCTATCAGATACTGATTTACAAACTTAAAATTTCAGAATTTTCATGGGTTTCCCAAGGGTTCACTTGGCACGTCATAAGTTATTTTCAATATCATATATTTTTATTAATATTTCGGAAACTAATAATGTTATGTTAAAACTTAATACGGCAATAAATTCCTGAGGAAATTTGCTGTCATATACGAATTTACAAACTTAAAATTTCAGAATTTTTAGAGGGTTTCCCAAGAGTTCAATTGTAGACCGTCATAATTTATTTTCAATATTACACATTTTCATTAATATTTCGGAAACTAATCATGCTACGTTAAAACTTAATACGGCAATAAATTCCTGAGGAAATTTGCTATCAGATACCAATTTATAAAATTAAAATATTAGAATTTTCATGGGTTTCCCAAGAATTAGTGGGTAGGACATCATAACTTGCTTTCAAAATTACATATTTTAATTAATATCTCCAAAACTAATAACGCTATCTTAAAAAGGAAGACGTTTATGAATTCCTGAGGAAATTTCCTCTCCGATGCCAATTTATAAAATTAAAATATTAGAATTTTCATGGATTTCCCAAAAATTAGTGGGTAGGACATCATAACTTGCTTTCAAAATTACATATTTTAATTAATATCTCGAAAACTAATAACACTATCTTAAAAATGACGACGTTTATGAATTCCTGAGGAAATTTCCTATCCGAAACCAAATTATAAATTTGTTATTGAATAACTGATTTTGATTGATAATAAATTAATCAAATGACCTATTTTCTTGGACTACGCAATTTATCAATTAAAATTAACTAAATTCTTGCAATCCCAAAATTACCTAAGCTATACTTTTCACATTATAATCAATAAACAATTATATGTTGTAACTGGGACTCGAACCCAGACCTTTAAGTTTCTGTCAATCTTAAATAATCTATACTTTCGATTCGTTACTGTAAAACTTTAATATGATAAGCTAAGTTACGGCATTCTGGATTAGATAATTTATCTTATCTAACCCATGACATAAATATATTTATATCATGATCTAACCTAGAATTCCGTAGTTCAATAACTCATGTCAAGGCATTTTCATCTACTAAAACAGTTGTTGTCATTTTAGAAAAATGGGTGTCCCAGCCGGTGACGTTGAAAAAGGCAAGAAACTCTTCGTGCAGCGTTGTGCACAGTGCCACACCGTGGAAGCGGGCGGCAAGCACAAGACCGGACCCAACCTGCACGGCCTCTTCGGCAGGAAGACCGGCCAGGCCGCCGGCTTCGCCTACACCGACGCCAACAAAGCCAAAGGCATCACGTGGAACGAAGACACGCTCTTCGAGTACCTGGAGAACCCAAAGAAGTACATCCCCGGAACCAAGATGGTGTTCGCCGGGCTGAAGAAGCCCAATGAGAGAGGCGACCTCATCGCCTACCTGAAGTCGTCCACCAAGTAGACGGCCCGCGGCCGGCCCGCACCACCTTAGACAAATTTTACTGTTAAGCATCGTTGAGCGATCCCTGCGCGACTCCGAGTCCGTGAACCTACCATTACCCGTTAATTTAATTGATGTAATTATTAAATAATTTATTGACGAGCATGAATCATGAAGCAAACCGATAAGTTATAGTATTCGCAATA
This sequence comes from Tetradonia laticeps, assembly GCA_025400035.1. Classification (NCBI taxonomy): domain Eukaryota; kingdom Metazoa; phylum Arthropoda; class Insecta; order Coleoptera; family Staphylinidae; genus Tetradonia; species Tetradonia laticeps. Next base: position 22,192 of record JAODVP010073129.1, read on the forward strand.
AAGCGACCCGGCGATTCTTATCATCTACCGGGCGTTGTACGATGTGCGTAGATAAATCGTTTTGATGTACAAATGCTGTGGGTGTAGCGATTCTTTATGTTAACGTTTGTGACGTTCATTAAACTAAGTCGTTGAGGAATGGATGGTATTGATCATTGATCACTTATCATCGAACATTATTTCGCTATCATCACCTGATTATTATGACTAGTCATGCCTGGAATAATGTTATTTATTGCGAATCATGCATGACATTTGATGATTTTTGCTTGTTGAATGCGACATCTTTGCTTGCTACAGGTAGGGTTATGATTATTTGAATTCACGATTGTTGCCAATTTTGAAAATTTTACATTTTCCAATACAGATTAGTGAACTGATGGTCCGTTTTCATGGATTTCCCAAAGCTGGTAGGTGGAATATCATAATTTTCTTTAAAACTTGCACACTTTATGTGCAATATTTACACGTTTTATCAAATATCTCAAAAACTAATAATGAGATCTTGAAACTAAAGACTGCAGTAAATTCCTGAGGAAATTTCGGATCGGAAACCAATTTACAAATTTAAAATAGCATGATTTTCATAAGTTTCCCAGAAGTTGGTTGCTAGGATGTTTTAATTTGCTTTAACTTCTACACGTTTTATCAAATATCTCAAAAACTAATAATGAGATCTTGAAACTAAAAACGGCAGTAAATTCCTGAGGAAATTTCGGATCGGAAACCAATTTACAAATTTAAAATA